>SCDZ01000336.1:0-74160 GCA_004143845.1 Drosophila lacertosa
TTTCGAAAATTCACAAGGGGGGAGTACAGTGTTTTTTTCAGAAAAAAAGTTGAAAAATATAAAATCTAAAAAACGAGGCAATTTTAGATGTAGAATTAAGGAAGAGGTCAAGCAATAATCAAAATGGTATCAAACATGAAAATCGGTTTAGTTTTGAAAAAGTTATTGGAGTTTGCAGTCCGGGAGGAGTATTTTATATGGGGATTTGGGAACTTAACATGTCAAATTTTTTCCCATTTTTCGCATGATTTTTGACCAAAAAATTGACCCCCTCAGAAATACTTTTAAAGTTGATTTTTATACTAATTTTGGTACCCGCAATCGATTAAAAATAAAATTGGGGGATTCTACATTTTATGAAATTTTTTTTTTCGAAAATTCACAAGGGGGGAGTACAGTGTTTTTTTCAGAAAAAAAGTTGAAAAATATAAAATCTAAAAAACGAGGCAATTTTAGATGTAGTATCAAACATGAAAATCGGTTTAGTTTTGGCAAAGTTATGGGGATGCAAAGTCAAAAATAAATCAAATTTTTCCAAAATGGTATTAAACATTAAAAGCTTTGTAAATGTCATACGAACGCACAGCACGCGAAATAGACTTCTTATCAAAAATATATATATTATGAAGAGTCCACATTTTTAATGCGTGACAAAATTGTAATACCTTTTACCAAGGGTATAACAATGCAGTTTTTAGCTGCAGCTGCTTTTTACTCGGATTACCAGACACCTGCGTCACACGTAGCGCTCAATCGCAGTTGTTATACAATTTACACACACAAACACACACACACACACACGAGTGTAGACATAGACCTGGGCAGTTTAGTTCTTATAAAGCTGATCTGCTGTCAAACGCTAATTCAAGTTCAAGCCATATCAAATAACATGCTTGTTGTATTTTTTTATATTTTTTTTTTTGTAATACAAACAATTACGACTGTTGGCCAGAGCCAAAAAGGCAAAAGCAACAGCAAACAGTCTAAAGCAAAACGAGCAAAAATTATTAGCCGCAATCGTGCCGCTGTTTGTACCAAGGAAGCAGGAGGTCAGGGTGGGCAACCTAAACACATACACACACACACACACTTAAGACACATATGCCAGTGGACATATAATACATACGAGTTCATATACCAGTTTTCCTATTGACAGTCGCGAAATTAAATTTTGTGCTTATATGGCCATAAGCTGAGCACAACAAAAATAACAACAACAACAACGCAAGTAACGTGAATAAAGAACATAAGCGACGCTCATGATTCATTCATTCACCGATCTATGACGATCCTTATGGCTGCTGCATTTGTCGCTGCTGCTGCATTCCAAGTGTCAACATTTTAAGAATATATTTTTCTTGTTTCTCGGTTTAATTGCAGCCGGAGTACTACAAGGACGCGCCACATTTTCGACGCATTGGCGAGGGGCCAGAGTATCGTTTGGAGATACCCAGTGCCAAATTGGACTTTACCGGCACCTATTCAGTTATAGCCAGCAATTGCCATGGCGAGGCCAAGGCTGTAATATCACTGCAAATATACGCCAAAGGTGAGTTGCTTATTGTTTAAATCTAGTGACTAGCTGGAGAGTCTTGGTTTATTCGTGGCAGTTGCCATTTTATAATGATTGGGGGTAAATGCTGATGAGACGCGGATAGACCACATCCTTCCAAAATTCATCGGCCATGCTCAGCAGGCTGTTCACGAACTCGGGATCGGCTTGCACCCAAACGTAATGCAAAGCACCGTTAGTCTCGAATGTGGGACTGAGCACACAGTAGAGCGCCTTCTTCACGTTGGCCAGAAACATTTGCGTTTGTATTTGGGCCATATATTTGGGCGCAATTGATTCGCGTGCTTCGAGGTATTTCTCAAAGTCCTCCTCAGTCTTGGGTGATTTGATCTCGACAATGTGATCATCCGTTATGCCATCGGGTGCACCGCATATAAACGGATAGTTTTCGTTGAGCAGCAGACCACATTCGATGTACTCCTTGTTTTCCAGTTTCTCCGTCTGTTTCAATATGAAACGTTTGTGCTGTTTTTGCTGCACACGATCCTCGATGTCTTCGTCGCGGCCCTTGCAGAAAAGCATATTAAAGATCTGCTCGTCCTCCTCCTGGGTTTTACGCGTCGCAATCATGTGCATCATAGAGCAGCGTATGCGCAAATACTGCGCCTCGATCCACAGCTTTGACTTGTACTGCCTTTTGGTCACCTCGCTGAGGCTGTCAAAGAGACCCCCTTGCGCCTGTAGCTCCAAGTGCTGTATGAAGCTGTGCACATCGTATATGTTATATTCCGCTGATTTCAGCAGCACGTGGTGCAAAAGTACGGACTCGAACTCATCGGTTGTTTCCACGCACTGACGATACAGCGCTGAATCACGTCCGCATATGGCAAGCTCCTCCAGCACAGACTCTAGAAAGCCGCGTTCATCCTCGGTGCTAGGGCTTGGCGTATTATCATCAGGTTCGCCATGTGGTTCTTGAGGAGGCAACATGTCCTTTATGCGCATGGCCTTTGTGGGCTCCGGTTGAACGAGCGCCTCCAGTTCGTTGCCCCAGAATTCCACAACAGTTGAAGGTTTTTTATCGGTGCTCTTGTTGTGCAACCAAAACACAAAGGCCACAACATGCGGACAAATAGCTGCAAATATGCAAACTGTTTAGTTACCTTGCTTAACTAGTTGCTTACTTTCTTACCAACTCCGGAGCAAAGGCTGCACTGGCCATCTATGATGGAATGTGCCTCTTCTACCAGTTTTAAAGCCACATTGGCATGTGTTTCCGTATTGGCAAAGTCTGCAGCAGAGAATACCAAGGCTTTTAATTCATATACGTCAGCCTGCCGTCGCAGGTGTACATAGTCTATTAACAAATCATTGTTTTCCGAAGAGCTGTAAAATATTTAACGGCATTATTTGTATACAAAATTGTGCATATGTTGTGTGTGTGTGTGTGTGAAATGGCGGCACTTACATTTTGTTGTCTGTGGCCGTTGCAAAAAAGTTAAAAACCATTCCGCTGTTGACCGTGGGTATGCTGTGAATGTCTGCTTTGCGGAAACCTGGTTCCAGGTCCATGGGTACAATTATCAAACCACGCATTTGTATTTATTACATAAATTTACTCTTCAAAATAAAATACACAAACGCGACGCGTCGAATTGCCGACAAAAACAACAGGCTGCCATAATGAGCTGCTATAAATAGCTGCGCCAGGGCTGCAGCATTCCACCATAAAGTAGCGTTGACTCACCTCGTTCAGCATTGCTCAACTGTTTTGTGGCGAAACATTTAAAATGAGTAACGGCGCCAAAATGATAAAATAACTTATTTTGCAGATATACTTAAAGAAAACCGCATGGATAAAGTTCATACGCGACATGGGTAAGTGTTCGCTGTAGAAATGAGGAAATATATATGTATTTAATATGTTTATGTTGTTTTATCTGCATTTCAGCAATATCGAAACTCTGCCGCGCTTCGTACGCAACCTGCGCAATCTGCGCTGCTGCGATGGGGACGCCATATCGCTGGAGTGTCATGTGGAAGCCATGCCAGAGCCCTTTATAATCTGGGAGAAGGATGGCCACGTGCTGCCCAGCGACAGAGACTACATCATGTCGTACGACGGCATTAAGGCCACGCTGAGCATACCGCGTGTTTATCCCGAGGACGAGGGCGAATACACATGTGTGGCTAAGAACTCGGTGGGCCGCACGCTGTCGTCCGCCTGCATCATTGTGGATGTGCCCGAGGAAAAGGAGAACATGCTCAGCCGCCAGTTGGCACGACCAAGCGCTCTGCTATCCGCCCACTCGACACCGCGTTCCACGCCGCGTTCGACGCCCAACCGAAGCTTTTCGCCAATGCGACTTTCCTACCGCAACAGCAGCATCGACATGCATTCGGGCTCGGTGGAGCGCCGACGCAGCGATGCACGTTGCATTTCGGCACCCAAATTCCTAGCCATTCCCTACAATCGTGTCGTGGAGGAGGGCGACAGTGTGCGCTTCCAATGCGCCATCGCTGGACATCCCACACCGTGGGCCACCTGGGACAAGGACGGCCTGATTGTCACGCCAACCACACGCATTGCGGTCAAGGAAGTAGACGATCTGCGCTTCATCGAGATCGACGAGGTTGGCTTCGACGATGCGGGCCTCTATCGCATCACGCTGGAGAACGACTTTGGGCGCATTGAAGCCACGGCACGTCTGGACGTGATAAGCAGCTCTCGCTACTCAAAGTCGCCCTCGACGCGCAGCGTTCGCGCCTCCTCCTCGCGTCGCAACGCCTATCTATATCGTCGCATCATGGGCCCGTCCACAGGTATTAACACAGAATGACATCAGCATCAATTGCAAATATTTATTACTTGAGTTTTTCAGCAATTGGGGGCCGCATGGCGTTGGCGAGCGGCTATCGTGGATCGTCCGTGCCTTCGGTGCGGTTCTATCATAACAACGTTGAGCTGGAGCCCACAGATCGGGTGCACATCGTGCTGCAGGAGGATGAGGCTATGCTTTTCGTGGACAACGTAACACTGGACGATGAGGGCACCTACACCTGCATTATAAGCGGCGACCACGATCCCCTCATCAGCTCCATCGATGTCAAGTTCCACGAGCCAAGTACTGAAATCCAACGTCGCCCCGCTGTTCTCGTCGAGCCATTGCCCGAGCTAACGAAATCAGTGGAGGGCGAGGTGATCGATCTCTGCTGCGCTATAGACAGCAACGAGCCCTACAGTTACGTCTGGTTGCGCAATGGCGAAATTCTGCCCGACAGTGAGGAGTTCAAGTGAGCATTCAGCCCGCCATTGTTTGTGTCGAAATTCCATTTACCTGTGTGCATTTCAACAGCTACATCGATCACGGCAATGGCTGTCTCTGTCTGCGCATCAACGACGCCTTTGACATTGACTCGGGCATCTACAGCTGTCAGGTGTACACGTCCGACTGCGACGGCGACGACGACGGCGGCGGCGATAGCGTCTGCGATTGCAGCAGCAGCGGCGAACTGTGCGTGCTGGAGCGCGATCTCACGCGCCGCGACGAGAGCGTTCAGCTGCTCAAGACGCCGCTGCCGGTTGTGTGCACGGCCGGCGCAGAGGCTCTCTTCTATGCGCGTGTTTACCCCTGCCAAGCGGATGCCGCGTGGTATCTCAACGGAAAAGCCATCGTGGATGACTCACTGAACATGACGGTGCGTATGAGACATGCCTGTAGTTTGTCGACTTGCTAGCTTTCCTGGGTGTTGAGTATGCCCAGTCCACTTTTTTGGGTGCCTAATGAAGCAATTTGTGTGCTCATCTCTTTGGCCCCAATTGCGATCGGGGCTGCTCTCAAGCTGCCTTGCCGCTGGCTATTTCGGCAGCGTAGTCGTAAAAAACAAAGGCGCTTCGTTTACACCTTGTCAGCGTCGAGTGTTGTGCGGTGAAAACAATAACAATAACAATCCACACACACACATACACACATCCATTTATTGATGTGTGTGAGAAATTGAAAACGGAGACCCCAAAAAGATTAAAATGCCGCGGCATGCGCAACGCATGCAAACGATGTTTGTGACGCGTCTGCGACGGCAGCGACGTCGACATCGACGTCGCCGTCGTCGTCATCCAATCGGATGCGATGCCCGATCGGAGAGCAAACAAGCCAGCACTCGTTCAATGGCTTTCAAGCGGCACACACAACCAACGACGAACTGCGCGCCTTAACAAACATTTGCCCCAACCGCCAGAATTCGCAAGGGCGTGACAAGATGTCGCAGGTATGCAAGCGGCCTGCGCTTTACAATATCCAATATCAAAATCAGATAGCAAAACCGATAGTGTGTATGTATTTAAATACATAGCTTAAAGCGTGCTGATAAGCGTGTGTTTGTGTTTGTTTGTGTGTACGCGAACGAAATTGAGAGCGAAGCGTGAAAGTTAAATTACTTACGATACACGAAAAGCTGAAACTGAAACCAACAAAAAACAAAAAAAAAAAAAAATGAAAAAAAACGATCCCGATCTCCATGCCGAGTGCTCGCCCTGCTCGGCATTTAAAATGTTCTCAATAATACTGCTCAATATTTAATTGGTGCCTCGTCATTTTCAGTTTAACACTGAACGTTGGCGCCTCGCACAGCGCGCTGTGAGTTCAATTCCTCAAAAACATATACAAAAGTATTCATAAATAAATGTATATATGTATATATATATTCATGTGCGCATATAGAAAACTTACTTAACTAGGTGTATAATTCATTGCCTCGCCGTTGTCATTGAGCCGCATTCAAGTGTTTGCGCTTCCATGTGCCAACTGTGTTCACACACTACTCACACACACACACACACACATGTGCACATTCACTAAAAACGCTTTGTCTTCATTTACAGTTGGAGTCTTATCCGGAGAACGGCATTCGCCTGCTGCGCCTGCGAAACGTGCAATTGGCCCAGAGCGGTGAACTGCGCCTGCAAGTGAAGCATCCACAGTCGGACCGACGCACGCCCGCCACACGCAGCTACACCAGCCTTCTAGTGTTGCCCACTGGCAGCAGCAACAACAACAACAACAACAATAATAGCGAGGAGAACAACAACTTATCACTGGCTGCCAGCAGCTGCATTTTGAGGCGCCCGGAAGATTGCACCGCACTCATTGGCGGCCATGTCCAGCTGAGCGTGCACTATGAGCCATTCCCCAATACCAAAGTCATCTGGTACAAGGCGGTATGTACATAAAATTAAAGAAGAAAGCATAGTTTAAATACCCTATTTAAATAGAGTTGGGAGCATAGGTTAGAGACTTTTAATATCTGAGTTTTGGTTAGAATATCTTTGAAATTAACACGTATCTTAGACGAAGGCTGTCATAACTTTAAATCATATGCCATACTATTTAAATAATATTTGAAATTTTCAATAATCAAAACAATTCTCTATAAAACAACTCCATTTTTAACTGACTGATCCCATGGGGAAGAAAATGTTTTAATAGCAGAATGTTGATAAGATGTTGTTCATAAAGTTCATACTGCTTATATGCAACATTAAGTATTCAATAATGCGATAAGGGCTTATATAATTTATATGTAAATATGAACGGCAGATATATGAAGCATTTTATATATGCAATCATTGCATATAAAAGGTACTTAATATAACCGGAATGTACTTTATTATATAAGCAATTAACGCATCAATAAATATGTTGCCCAAATGCAGTTTCGAAATATATACGTACATATATTTTGAGTTTAAGTAGCTGTATCTCTTAATGGTCGAGTTTAATGGAAACAAAAGGTTTCTGATACAAAAAAACTTAAATAACCTATATAATATGAAGCTCTGATCTGTTGCCCACTAAAACTGGACAAACATATGCTAAGTTTTTATTAAGATAGCCATAAAACTGAGAGCTACACTCACCTGATAAACAGACAGTCATGAGTCTATCGACTTAAATGTTGTTACTGATCTAATGTATAAATAATGAGATATACACTTGGGAATAATAAGCGCTACGCATTACGTAACAAAATGATAATAACAGTAATAGAAACACTGAACTCTCTAATTAAGGGCTTAACTGATCATCTTAAAGATACATTCAATATAGATCTCCGCTTTGCTACCAAATTGGGAGAGTCGGGATTTCAGTTGCGCAATGACAATTTGACAAGTGACCCAATTTGGCCAAATGCCGTCAACAGCTCAAAGATTAGCACAGTTGTTATGCCCATGATCCCATATCATGCCATTATCTATATATAAGCCAACCCAAGCAGCAGCAGCAGCTGGCTATCTAATTTGCTACTTATGGGCATTGGGCACGTTTAGTTGTCGTTTGTCTCTGGTCGTCTGGTCTTTAGACTCGGGGCGCGTTCTCGTTAGGTATGCGTAGTTAGTTAGGGTCTATGACTGTGTCACGATCAGTTTGTGGTATTGGCTGAATGTATGGCTGAATGCGCGTACGTAATTGTTGCAAACCGCAAGCGAGCAAAAAAAAACAAACAACAAGAAATTATAGTAGCAACAACAACATAGATGAACGTGTTTTCTGTGCTCATCGAAGGTTGGGCAGCAGCCGCAATATTATATAGTAGTAGTAATCCGCTCTGATACCCTTTTCCCCATTCTGCCCACAGTGCCGCGCCATTGTTGAGGGCGCCAATGTGACAATTCGCACAACGTCGCAGCAATCGACGCTTTATATAACGGACATCGCGGCTGATGACAGCGGCAAATACACGGCTGAAATAATGAACGAATACGGCATTGAGGCAGCTGCCGCTTCGGTGGCCGTCGAGGGACCACCGGAGCCGCCAAGCGGACAGCCGAGCGTCTCCCTGGGACCAGATCGTGTGGCTGTCGCCTGGTGTGGTCCACCCTACGATGGCGGCTGCATGTTAACGGGCTTTATGTGAGTACAAAAGTGCAAAGATATCATTATCTTTAATTAACCATTCTATTCGCACAGCATTGAGATGCAGAGCTGCAATCCAACGGACTGTGATAGCGTTAAGGACAACGCTGACTGGCAGCAGGTGGCGCACGTGGTGGACACGCTGGCCTACACGGTCAAGGATCTGCTGCCACAGCTGCAGTACAGATTTCGCGTGCGCGCCGAAAACATACACGGACGCAGTGCACCCAGCCAAGTCAGCGAGCTGGTGCAGACAACACGACCAGCTCCAATAGTCGACGCCGCCGCAGCTGCAGCAGCTGCCACAAGCGCAGTTTCTGTACAATCTGGCGGTGATTTTAAGGCACGCTTCGACATCATCGAGGAGCTGGGCAAGGGACGCTTTGGTGTCGTCTACAAGGTGCAGGAGCGCGCACAGCCCGAGCAGCTGTTGGCCGCCAAGGTGATCAAGTGCATCAAATCACGCGATCGCCAAAAGGTACTCGAGGAGATTTCCATAATGCGCTCCCTGCAACATCCCAAGCTGCTACAGCTGGCCGCATCCTTTGAGAGTGCACGTGAAATTGTCATGGTCATGGAATAGTGAGTAGAATAGGGTGCTCGGCTGAGATATTGTTTATAATGATTCTTCTGCCCACACAGCATCACGGGCGGCGAGCTGTTTGAGCGCGTTGTCGCTGACGACTTTACGCTGACGGAGCTGGATTGCATTCTGTTTCTGCGGCAGGTGTGCGAGGGCGTCGCCTACATGCACAGCCAGAGCGTTGTGCATCTGGACCTGAAGCCCGAGAACATTATGTGCCACACGCGCACCAGTCATCAGATCAAAATCATAGACTTCGGGCTGGCCCAGCGCCTGGACACTAAGGCCCCAGTGCGAGTGCTTTTCGGCACGCCGGAATTCATACCGCCGGAGATCATAAGCTACGAGCCCATCGATTTCAAATCGGACATGTGGAGCGTGGGCGTCATTTGCTATGTGCTGTGGGTGCCACGATTCCTTAACCTTTATCTCTATTTAATTTGGTTTTCTTTTTTTATTTAAGACTCTCTGGCCTTTCGCCCTTTATGGGCGACACGGATGTGGAAACTTTTTCGAATATAACGCGAGCGGATTACGACTATGATGACGAAGCCTTTGACTGCGTGTAAGTAGCTGCAAGATCAACCTTTTCCTGCTGCTATATTTTCAATCTCTTGCGCCTACAGCTCACAGGAGGCCAAGGACTTCATCTCGCAGCTGCTCGTGCATCGCAAGGAGACGCGCCTGACTGCCCAGCAGTGTCTCGCCTCCAAGTGGCTGTGCCAGCGCCACGATGAGAATCTCAGCAATAATAAAATCTGCACCGACAAGCTCAAGAAGTTCATCATACGCCGCAAGTGGCAGGTGCGTAAAAACCGCCGCTAAATCCAAAGCTTACCCAACTAACTGCTGCTTTGTTTTATCCCTTTGTTGTGCCTAACCAAATTGCTTGCTTATTTTGCTCGCTGTACAAACAGAAAACTGGCAATGCCATACGCGCCTTGGGCCGCATGGCCACGCTGTCCGCCTCGCGTCGCAATTCGGCCATTGCGATGGGCGCCTGCAACAGTCCGCGTCCATCGATTTCGGGCCTGAGCATGCTGAGTGGCGCCGCCCACGTGAGCGGCACGCAAATGGCCTCGCTGAACGAGGAGGAGGATGACTTCAGCGGCGATATGCCGCGTGTGGACAGACGCAAGACAGCTGGCGTTCTTAAGCTGCGCGACAAGTCGCAGTGCAGCGAACGCAGCGATTCCGGCTACAGCGAGTGCTCCAACGGCAGCCTGGGCACACAGGAGACGCTGCTGCTGACGCTGGCCAAGAACAAGCTCGAGCAGATCGCCAAGGCCAGTCAGGGCGAGACATTGGAGTGTCCAACGACGTCGGCATTTGCGGCCAGTGCGCCTGCGCTGGAGCTGCCCGCCAAGGGCGAACCCATAATGCTCTCTGACTTTACGAATACCATTAAGATGCGCAAGAAATCTCTAGAGGATAGCTGCACGCGCGAGAAGCTGAAGCCGCATGCCAAGCCCGTGTGCGAGTCCAAGGCGAAAGTGTCCCAGCTGAAGCACAAGTTCCAGCAATCAAACGCTGCTGCTGCTGCTGCTTCTGCGGCCGCTGCTGCTGCGACTGCTGCGCTTAACAAGCTTGCGCCGGAGCCCATTAAAATCGCCAAGGTCGCGAGCATGGGCCGCATCGCTAAATGTAACAATTTTTGTCCAGCCTTACGCAATATCCTTAAACTTACGAATATCTCTCTCTCTTACGCTCTCTTTGAACAGCCGCCGCAGAGCCAGCGAACAGGTCAGCTGTCGGCAGCGCCAGTAAAGCGAAACCAACACAAACCCAATCTATGCCCAGCTCACCGCTGCCCCAGCGCGCCGGAACGCCAACGCGGCTGAGCAGTCGCGTCCGCGAGACAACGGAACGTCTTGCCCAACAGCACACGGTGGCCAGCGCACAGCGGCAATCGAATGGCAAGGGGAACGGCAATGGGAATGGGAATGGGAATGGAAATGGGATTGGTCACGGGCACGAGTCACGTGCGCGCAGTCTCATCAATAGATTCAACGAAACGAAACATATCACGTCCTAGCTTTGATGTCGCTTTTAAAGCTGATTTACTTAATTCACTTTATTATTGCAAATATCATTTTTTCATATATACATATATATATATTTATACATATATCTGTTGTGTGTATGTAAAAACAAACCCAAGGAAAAATCTGTACGAAACACTCGAATATGCATAAATGTGTATTTAGGTATATATACATACTATTTAGGAATGCGAATGCGAACTAATTATAATCCAAATCCGAATCCAGAATGCACCCAACAAACATAGGCACAGGGCACAGGCACACTGCACTGCACTTAGGCTAGACAAAGGCTAAATATTTAAATTATTGTATCGATTTATATACATATATCTATTTACCATACTAATTAAAGTTAATGTAACGAAGCCAACGCTGTCAAGTTATGGACAAGTATCCCTTAACAAAACCCGTGTTCATTATGTAACAGGAAGAATTTAAGGAGAAGTGAGAAGCGTTAAGAGAAGCAATACAAGCTTAGACTTGACCAGCTTTTGTTCTCGCTTCTCGCTTCACTTCTTTGAATTTCAATCTCAACAGCTAATCTAAAGTAATTGGCATTCTTGGATAAACATTTAAACAAGGATTAAAGCTATGGACAAAGGGAGAAGCGACTTGAAGGCAAAGAATTTGGCTTATCGTCATCTCACTTGAGTTTATAAAAGCTTACAACTTTCACCCGGTTTCTCAGCCCGCAGCTGTCTTGGCCTCGTTTCCTACACTAAATTCCATCTCCACTTCTCGGTCAGCGCCCACTAGACAACTTCGGTGTGCTGCTCGCGCGGCTTAAGCCGCACCCACAGTCCGCCCGAGGCGCGCAGAGTAATCCGAAATGTGGCCTCGAATGTGGTCTTGCCGGGCACGGGCAGCAGCTGATAGCTTCTAAGCAGGCGGGACACGATTGTCTTGATTTCCAATATGGCAAAGCGATTGCCGATGCAGTAGCGCGGTCCAGCGCTGAACGGTATGAAGGCATAGGGATGACGCTGCTCCATGTTGTCGGTGCTGAAGCGTTCCGGCTTGAACTTCTCCGGCTCCGGGTAAATGTGCGCCAGGCGATGTGTGGCATAGGGGCAGATAAAGATGTTGCTGCCCGCTGGCAGTGTGTGGGCGCCCAGACGCACCTCTTCGCCCAGCTTGCGGGCAATGAGCGGCACGCTGGGATACAGACGCAGCGCCTCCTTGATGCACATCTCCAGGTAACGCATCTCGCGCAGATCGCTCATGGCGGGCGCACGATTGCTGTAGTCAAAGATCCGCTCCAGCTCCTCGTGGCACTGCTCCTGGCAGTCGGCATTCTGGGCCAGCAGGAAGATGGTGAAGGCGACGGCAGCGCCCACGGAATCCTGGCCGGCCAGCATAAATGTGCAAGCCTCGTTGACAATGTCCTCCTCAGTGAAGTTCGGATTGCTCTCGGAGATCTCGATCATGTAGTCCAGCAGGCACTTGCGCTCCACATTGTTGTTGGCCATAATCTCGCGGCGACGCTGAATCATCTGGCGCGTGAAATCATTGAGACGCTTCTTCTGGTTGAGCTCATCGTTGGCCAGCGAGGTCAGCTGATAGATGGCGTCCAGCAGCAGCCAGGGATGCGTAAAGCGTGCGGGCATCATCAGTTTGCCCTTGCGAAACGGCGAGTCCTCCATGAGGCTGCAGCCCTTCTTCCTGATGGGCACGCCCAGCACAGCCTCTGTCAGAGTAAAGCAGTTAGAAATTAGGATAAACTTTAATTGAGTTAAGCATAACTATTCAGAACACACCATTTAGCACATCGATGACACAGTTGTTCACATATTTGGCTATGTTAATCTCACTGCCCAGCGCCGAGGCATCCAAGTGCTCGTTCAGCGACTGCGATGCATCCACAAACGTGTCGATGAACTTCTCCAGCAGACTGAGATGAAACGCCGGCTGGATGAGCTTGCGATGCGTGCTCCACTTGAGGCCACTGCTGGTGATCAGGCCATCGCCCAGAAAGTTATGCATTAGCCTGTAGAAGAACACTTTGTTCGTGTGCTTCTTGGAGGAGAGTATGACCTGCAGATCCTCCGGCTGCAGCACCACAAAGAACGGAAACAGCAGCACCCAAATACGTACGAGGGAGCCGTACAAATCGAAGGCCTTCGCAGCGCGTTTTCGCATAACTGCAAAAGATGCAACACGGTGCGTATACGCAATGAAATTTTACAATAGCTATTAAATATATGTTGTAGATGTCTTTTATAACTTTTCTTACTAAATGTATACATATCTATCTATCTATATATATTCTTGATCAGGTATGACTCAATACTCAATACTTACGATCCTTCTCATTGATCAGCAGACAATTGCCCAGAAAGGGCAATGATGGTGGTCCGGAGAGACGCAACGACAGCAGCACCGACTTCAGATAGGTCTGTAGATGTGTGTAGAACGTGTAGATGCTCAGCGAGAGCACTAATAATGCCAAAGCGCTGCACAGTTCCGATTTGGTGGCACGCTCCAACTGTTGAGTGAAGAGTAAGAGCAGAGTGATCACTCTGATCAGTTAGTTACGTTTGGCAAGTGGGCAAGCACAAATAATTTGTTTGCCATTTAGGCAATTTAATCAAGTGCGTAAAATATTTGCCCAACCCCAAGCGCACTTGAGCTTAATAGCGTTTAGATACATATCTGTCGGATATTTCATGTGCAACTGTTCACACACTCACGCACGGCTTATCTAATTAACTGGGAACGTCATTAGCGTTGTGTTGTGAGGGCTTGAACATCGTTATGAGCAACTCGTGTGCCATGTCGTAAGTTTTTGTAAACACTCATTATCCA
Source organism: Drosophila lacertosa (assembly GCA_004143845.1). Taxonomy (NCBI): domain Eukaryota; kingdom Metazoa; phylum Arthropoda; class Insecta; order Diptera; family Drosophilidae; genus Drosophila; species Drosophila lacertosa. The sequence goes on from SCDZ01000336.1 coordinate 13,861, forward strand.
TAAACTCGAAATAATCATCGAAAGTGCCTGCAAAATTGTGTGAATTGCTTGGGACAACACGTCGTATGCGCATTGATACAAACACACAAGTCTCTGTGTGTGAGTGTGTGTGTGGCAAACTTTTGATTTTATACGTTCAACTCTCAAGCTGTCACTAACAATTGATTGTGCAGCAGAGCAAGGACGCCACAACAACTACAGTTCCAGTTACAGATACATTTGTATCTTTAAATCTTCTTCTCTTTGTGTCCGCCTCAGGGCTACGCGCTATGTTGACAAGAACACGCAGCGCCCCATTCATAAAAACCATACAAAATAGCTTGATTGATGATGATCACCAACCACGTTTTATTTTGGCCTTTTTCCCAGACCTGGCTTTGTTTAATATATGTACCTATTTTTTTTCTCTTGGTGTCCCAGAAAAACCGCCGAAGCAATTAAATACGATCACTCGTATGTCAACTGTGTTTTAGTTAAAAAAAAATAAAAGCGAAACCGAATTGCATACAATAACAGGAACTAAATAAAGCTTCAACCATTGTGACATAACAAAAAGAAGTGTAGATATATACATATATATACATATTGGTATGATAGTGATATTTTCAGTCTCAGCTTCGCTTAATTAACGCTGGTTATGCGACTATCCTTTAACAGATGTCCGATTTATCGTGATAATAATAAAATTCTATGATATCGATATCGATATACGAGTACAATCGTTATAACCAACTGCTGTTCGAAAATCATACTATTTTACACAGAATATCTACCCTATAAAAATGTAATAGAAAAGCGGGTACATGCGCAACCGCGCACGCACACACACAAACAAACACACGCACGCACACCACAAGCCCAAGATTCAGGGTCAATTGCGCATTGTGGTCGTAAAAGTTTTGAATAAAAATCATGCATAAATAAGATATATAATAAAAAAGCAAACTGTAAATAAATAAATAACCGTAGGTGAGGTACAAGTGCAGCATGGCAAATTAGATATGAATATTATCAAATGTTTAGCGGGTGCGTAACTTTCAAAAGTGTGGCCAGAAAGCGAAAGTTGATTGGCCACGCCCCACGACAAGTAACTGTTAACCTGCAAGCTAGCGATGACAACCGAGTACCGCGATGACGATAACTACGTGTGTTTGTTTGTGTCTGTGCGTGCTCGATTCTTTTTATTTTAAGTACATATCTCGCTTATGCGTTCTCCTTTACGACTATTCTTCAGAACATCGGCTATTTCTTCTTCTACAGCATCAAGCTTCTTCTGAAGCCGAACCTGCAGGACGAACAACTTATCGATAAAAGTCAAATTAGTCGCCAATCGTTAGTCGCATTGCTTACCAACATTAAACACAATTATCAAACTAAAATTTAAAACGATTCCGGGCCCGGTTTCATTGAACTTTAAACTTCGTAACCATCGGTAAGTGCATTTGAGTAAGCATTATGGAACAGAGTGCGCTCCCCATCGCCCCATGGAAAGCGTTTGTTGCGACGACGCAAATACTCATACTTGATAAAGGGCTGACGTGGCTGATCCGCATCCTTAAAGCTATAGGCATTGATCATGCACAAGGCAATTGCCGGCATGGCCACCAGAAATGTGACGCGCTTCCAAAGCAGCGGGCCTGTGGCCTTGCCTCTGAGAAGGCTTAGGTTGCGGCCGACCTGGTTAATACCCGGTCGTAAATAGCGTTCCCAAATCTGCGGCATCTGGTTATATCCAGCAATTTTTTCTTTAGAATTTTATAAAATATATATATATATATATTTTTTTTTTTACAAGTATCAGGTTCTCAGTTCTAAATGTTTCTGCTAGCTACGATTATTTGTGTCAATGAATAAATGCCAGGCTAACCCGATGGAAATTGAAATAACAACTCGATTGAATCGGACTTGCTTGATCGGCACGGGGCATTGGCCACCCACGATAGAACACACGCAATTAGGAAGTTTCAAGGGAACAACCTGCGCGATCGCGAGTTGATTTTGTGGAGATGCCTTAAATCGACACAATTCAAACAGACGCATCGAAAGCAGCCACTGAAGCGCACCTTCCGGCCTGGCGTGGGCACAGACTATTCCAGCCAAGCATCCAGCATACGGCCATGTATCATAATCATCTAGTAAAACCGTGTATTTTGCCGTTGGGAGAATTCGCAGCTAACTGGCGTATTTACACAAAAATTCACACCTGCCCACTAATAAATGTACATGATTATTTCTCACTAATTCTATAAATTATCATCGGCTTCTTTCGGTGCTCACACGCCCTAACCCCAACCGAAAAACCAAAAATAAAATATAAAAAAGTAAAAATACAAAAAAATATACAGACCTCAACTCAACCCTCCACAGTTTGTGCAATGGAGCTGCGTACGTGCCAAGCTAACAAAACATAGCAAAATAAAAAATGCTTATAATTATAACGAGATTTCCGTTCAACTCATTTCAATATCGTCGTAAAAGTGCGGACATATCACACTTTTTTTTATAAGCTAACTACAAATAAATTTCAACTTGCTTTTTAAACGCATTTTGACATTGCATAATTTTGAAGGGTATTCGTTTTTATTTGAGTCCTCAAAATGCATGTCTTTGATTTGATTCTTTCTCTCTCTCTTATGTTTTGCCTATTTATTTGCATCTCAATTTTCCCTTTATGTCTTTATATTTATTAAATTTTATTATGTATTCTTAAATTAACTTCTCTTGTCCTGTATTATTTCTAAATATTTTATTTGAATTTTACAGTATTTTATTTAACTTCTCAGGATACTTTTAAATGCAGTTCCAAATAATAATATTAGAAATATTATTTACGTATTTTTGAATATTTTACTATACACTTGTATTTATTTTTAAATTTATTGCGTTTCATTTTAATTTCTCAACACATTATCAGTTAGATACTAAAATTGTTTGTTTAATTATTTGTCACTTTTACTCACCACTTTTTCCACAATCATTTTGCTGGGTTAACTTTGTTTTTCAACTTATGTGCTCTTCACTCTCACAGATCGCTCACCGAATATATTGTATATATAAATATATAGAAATATTGAAACTGTCTTTGAATGTCCTTAAAATCCACAACGCTCGTTTTAAATGTTCAATTCGTACACGCCGACAGTTGAGTTTCAAATGGTGGATCTCGGGCCCGGTAACGTCTATTTATAAGCAAACTGTCCGATTTTGATGTTGAGGCCCGACAAACAAACTAAACGAAAATCGCTTCAATGGGGCACACGGGGCGCGTACGTGAGACGGGGACGGAGATGAAGACTCGACAGCAGCAGGTTGAAGCACTTCCAGCAGCTACTGAAGTGGAATTATGGGAGACAACAAACACCATATACTATATAAGAATTAAATGAAGTGCTAAGTAACCAAAACCAGGAGTTGACTCTACTCCAATATAAACTTTTAGCAAACGCGCCAATTGTGTATGAAAGCGTTCTTCTGTAGATACACATTTCGATGTGCGTATTAAAACATTTAGTAAAATAATTAATATATATATGTTTCATAAGAAAGTACAAATATATTTTAAATTCAAATATTATTATCATGTGATATAGAATATAATATAAGAATATAAACCAGTTTAGCCACACTTTGTTATTGTATATTTTGTTCTGGAGATAACTCAAAGTTCCTATAGGATAGATAAAATCCAATCCAGTCTGCAGTCAGACATTCTCATGGCAAATTTTCCCTTAAGTTAGAAAAAAACATTAAATTGCATGCGTTTAATTAACAGTATTTAAACATAAAGCGTGCTTACTAAGCAGCATTAAAATTAACTGGATAACGTCAATCTATGCGGATGAAAACAACCAAATATTATCATCAACATTTCCGTGAAATTTCAATTCTATTGACTTTGTAAATCTTGTTTATTTGAACATTCAAAGTGGCCATTTTACTGCTTAAAAATGTTGCCTGCTTTTAGGCTGCGCGGTGTTTAAATAAATTATAGTCTACTTTTCGGCGGGTGATTAAACTTTAAAGTTTCGGTAAAGACGCAAGGATATATCCAAATTGTTTACATTAAGATTCTTTAATTTGACATTTTAAAATATCATTTTAATAAAATAAAGAGAAAGGCCAGATGATATTTTTAAGTTAAAAAAATAAACAATATATTTTAAGAACATGCATATTTATTAAATCTTTTTTATTTAAATTTAGCTTCAATATTGTCTCCCTCATATCAAAACCAAAATTAAAACGCACACATTTATAAAACATATATTCTTATATTTTACAAAAATGAAACTTTAGTAATAATATTGCGTATACATTTAATCCCTAAATATTTTCAGCCCTGCTAAAGCTTGACAAGTTTATGAGGCAAAAGAAAAAAACATATGTATTAGAACTAAACTGCTTTCCATATATATATGGTTATAGTTCCAGTAGCCATATAATCATTCAATGCTTGACAGCCTGCATGCCGTAGCGCACCAGATCGATCAGACCCAATCTCAGGGAGGCCCAATAGATGAAGCCACCCACTATAAGAGTCTTGCTGATGCGATCCAAAACATACATGCTAAAGGAACGATAAGAAGAGGATAAATCAAATGAGATTCATCTAAGGTAAGCTTCATTTTGGACACCTACAATCTCAGCTGTATGCGTGACTTGGGCAACGAGGTCAGCGGCTCCTTCATCACGTACTGACGTCCACCCAGAATGCTGATCTTCATGTATTCGTAATCGTCCACATCGTTTGTGTTGATTTTGAAGCTGTGAACAGAGTTTGGAAACGAATATTTAATGCAAATATATCGAAAGATATAATAAAAAAAAGGGTTTGGTATGTAGTCTGATTGGATGATGTTAAATATGTTAATTCCTCATTCAAAAACCTCTTTGCTAGTATTATCCATGTGGTATTTAATATACATATAGGTAGTATCAGCTGTCTGCGTACATTTTGCGATCTTCCTCAGAGATTGCCTTATAAATTTGCTCAAAATGCGTTGACTTAAAGTCCCAGTTGCGTGTGGTGAAGAACTGCAGGACCTCCAGACCAACCGAAATCTTCGTCTGGACGCGAACCATGCTGAGGGCAAAACCCAATTAAATCAATACAAAAGAAGTTTTTTTTTACTTACAAACGCCTTTGACCAAAGATGGCTAAGAGAAAATCAATGCAGTAGGCAGGCAGCCACATGAACAGAATAGTGCAGAGCGTATGATAAAATTTGTTCGATGTCATATTGCCGTCCGGATACCAGAGGCCCACCTCGAATGGGTATTCGATGCCCAGAGCGCGGCCAACGTCCATAATCCATTTCCAGGTACGCTTCTTGGCATCATCAACGGTTAGATTATAGACAGGTATCTGAGAGGGTCTAAAAAGAGAGTTAATCTTGGTTAATTAAAAGTGGGTTAAGGTGTTTATGCCACTTACCTTTGCTTAACGACACTGCTGTGATAGGGAATCAGTATTAATCCGTTTATGGCTATGTCCACCGGTATCACCTCCGACTTGAGCTCTCCATTGCAGATCATGGAGCGAATGACGCCTTTGCCGGCGCCAATGAGAACACCTGTGGGTCCGTTCATATTGTCCACCCAACCGGGCAGCGGTTCCGCCACAGCGGGCGTAACTGCACAGGTGGAATAGATGTAGAAAATATTTTCAATTAACAATTCACAAATATTAAATAACCATGGCAAAGGATATTACAAACAAATTGCGAGAGTTGAGTACAAAAACCTAATTGCGTGTTTATTTGGAAAACCATTTAAACTAAATTTAACTAGAACTAAAGCTATTGACTAAATAAATTCCTGTGACCACAAAAGTTAAAGAATCCAAACAGATTCAAAACATTGCCAGCACGCCCGTCCACTTCAACATATAATAGCCGAAGAGACCAACTATGAGAGTCTTGCAAATGATGTCAACGACCCATTGACTGGAGAGGAAAAAAAGCAAGTAAGTGGGTATCCTTTTTGAATATTATTGTAGCTTACATGCGCATGTGCAGCCGCGCCTTGGGTATGTCCTCATCCTTTTCCTTTAGTATAAACTTGCGTGCACCACGCGCACAAACAATCATATATTCCTCTTCGGTTTCTTTGACTCTCATGTTCATATTAAAGCTGATAATTAAATAAACGTTAATACAAGATCTTAACACTTATCTAAACAAACATACATGGTCTTATCCTGTTCGCCTAACTTGTCCCAGAGGGAAGCGTAGTTATCAGATTTAAAGCACCAAGCATTGAGTGTAAAGAACTGCAGAACACTTAAACCAGTGGAGATTTTCTCCTGCACGCGCAACATGCTGCATAAAAGAAGGAATAATTAGATAATATATTTAATATATAATAATATCTAATGCTTCACTTACAAACGCTTCTGGCCCAGTATGAGCATTAGGAAATCCAATAGATACGCAGGCAGCCAATGGAACATGGCCACATTGAATTTCTGATACAGTTCATTGGTTGTGACACAGGGATCCGGATACCAAAGACCCGCATTGAATGGCACCTCCTTGTTGATGCGTTTGCTCATCTCCACAACGGTGCCCATGGGCATCTTTCTGTGATCCGCGTTGGTTATGTTATAAACGGGCACATCGGCGGGTGGCTTGGCTTGCTTATTAAATTCGTACGGTATGACGATGAGACCATTGATTGCATAATCCACGGGTATAACCTCAGCCTTGTTCTCCTGATTCACCAGCACCGAGCGTATGACACCTTTACCGCAGCCAATCATTAGGCCAGTGGGTCCATTCAGATTATCCACCCAGCCGGGCAAGGGTTCATACGCAGCGGGCGACACTGTCAGGACATAAGAAGGATTATTTAAAATATGCAGAGTAGATTTACAATTTAATGGCACTACATACCAAAGAGCCCGTGAGGATTGTTGATTTATCTATTAGCTGGATGATAACCGAAGGCCAAATAAGTGAGTGTGTGAGTGTTGTGAGTAGTGAGTTATTGTGAGTGCATGTGAGCGTCTTAAATGTATTCATTGTTTTAGCCGAATTAAAAACTAATTTTAGCTTTAAATTTTTGGTGTTGTGTGTTTTTTTGTTTTTGTTTGTTTTGAGTGTTGTGTGTGTGTGTTTTGTATTATGAGTGCATTTAATTTTTGGCTATTATCGTAGTCCTTTAAGCACTTGTGCAATACTCAACACTCGAACACGTAAACTTTAAAGTTTCGAACCGTTTTTTTATTGAATTTGATTGAACACTTGACTTAAAGCTAAAAGCAAAAATGGAAAACACATTTTGTACCCCAAGGAAAAGCGAACCTAAGCAATATTCATAAAGCGCGCATATGTTTTGGCTATATTCTCCCAATATCTCTCCCTCTCTCTCTCTCTCTCAATTCAAACGCCCAAAAGGCGCGACACAAAGCCGAACGTCCAGTAACTGAGGAAACCAATGAAGATCGTCTTGCACGCACGATCCAACAGATACATCCTATAAAATGGGGGGTAAATAATTGGTAATTATTTGAATGTTGATTTCTTTTTCGGTTTACATCTTGAGCTGGCGACGCGCACGTGGCAGCGAATCGGGCGATTCCTTCATCAGATACTGACGACCGCCCTGCACACAGGACTCAATGTACATGGGTACTGTCTCCACGGGATCCATGTCCATGTTAAAGCTGTTTATGTGGTACGGTCAGCATTCTATATACACATACATTTACATATATAAACGTGCCCTTACTTTTTCCTATCTGCTTCCGTTAAGATGTTCCAGAGCGAAGCGTAGGCGTCCGACTTGAAGAGCCAGGCGCGCATGGTGAAGAACTGCAGCACTTCCAAGCCGACGGAAATGCGATTCTGTACACGTATCATACTAAGCGATTTATGGATGCATGGATGGGGTTTGGGTACGGATGGGAGCACACAAAGAACTGTAGTCTATGCACAGGTGCGGGCAGATAAATTATATAAAACTTACAAACGCTTCTGGCCCAAAATAAAGAGCATAAAATCGATGACATAGGCGGGCAGCCAGTGGAAGAGTATCACATTGATGTTGTGATGGAATTTATTGGTCGTTATGCAGCCGTCCGGGTACCAGAGACCCGCCTCCATCGGATACTGATAGCCGATCTTTTTGCTCATCTCAATCACCTCGCCCCATTGCATCTTGCGATGATCGGCGCACGTGATGTTATAAACGGGCACATCCACCGGCCTCTGCTGCGATGTAAACTGATAGGGTATAACGCACAGTCCGTTGATGGCATAATCCACCGGTATGACCTCGGACTTGTAGCGCGTATCGATGAGCATGGATCTAATGACGCCCTTGCCAGCGCCCACCATTAGACCCGTGGGTCCATTCAGATTATCCACCCAGCCGGGCACGGGCTCATAGGCTGACGGCGACACTGCAGGAGAGTGGTTCAGTACACAATTCCCGATCTCTGAGAGCACATCCTGATCAGAAGGTGGAGCAGCAACAGCAACAGCAACAGGAGCGGCAGCAGCAGCAGCAACAGCAGCGAGGGAAATTAGGCGCAGGCGTTGGAGTAGGCGTGGACGTGGGCGTAGGCGTAAGTATTTTGCGTGTTTCCGCACAAGGCAGAGGATAATTGGCGGGTAAGCTTTACAGCTCGTTTATTGCAGGTGCTTAGCATGGTTTGTAGCGACAGAAAAAACAAACATTGTGAGGCGCATAATGATTGGGCGTGGCATTGTTTAGCGTTGTTTTAATAAGCTACAGTTTCAAATTCCAATTGCCGTCTTCAATTTCATGCTCATTGAACTTGTTGGTCAATGACGACGTTTTCTTACGGTTTGTGTGCGTGTGTGTATGTTTTGTGTTTTAAAGTAGTAGGTAGAAATCTTTGTACAGGTATTTGCTTGAAGCTTCGCTGTTTATGTTTTAATGCCGGGTTGCCATTGTTTGTATGGGCGGGTTATTTTTTTTTTATTGTACACATTGACAGCTTGTCATACATTTAAAGATATGTTTGCCAAACTTCAAAGGTCTGCCACATGCAGCAGACAATGCAGTCCGGCAAGCCCTTGGCCGGTCGATTACAATAATGTTATTGACCGATATCGATTAAACATACATACATTGTATCGGCGATGCCGGACAATAGCATACAATTTGCCAGTGTGTGTAAGTCCCTCTTCCAAAATGAGTACTTAACACACTTTTGCACACTATTTTCAAGCTGTTTGTTGTTGTTTGTTCTGTTCTGTTGTTTTGTTTTGTTGTAGTACTTGTGTATGGTCTGATTCATGTGCTTAGCAGGCGGTGTCAACAAAAGCGCGCAAAGGGATTATGGCTGACATACAAACAAATAGAAATATACGTGCCACAGACACTCAATTCGAAGACGAACACATAAAACCCAAGCTTGCAGATAAAAGCATTTGAAAAACTGTCAATTAGCAGCCAGCAAAAAAGGCGTTTGGCTTAACCGACGCTTGGGCCACACCCACAATAATTTTGAAGCGCGGCTTTCAATTGGGCAACTTCGCACCGCTGGCCCGCGATTCAACTAGTTACCAATCCCATTAAAACTAGCCTCGCTAAAAGATGTGAACTTTGCGAACTTTATGCCGCTGACAAAGTCATCAATTTATCAATATTTGTACAGTTGGATTGTCTTGCAAAGCGGGTCGAGCCGCGAGCCCATTGACTTACAACTTTACACTGTTCAACACACATTTCGCACGTTTTGTTTGCCTACAGAATTGGCTATTTTAGTGCAAATTGCATTTGGGTCTAATTGTGTTTGCTGCGACGCAAAAAAAAAAACAGTGCTAATCAATGAAGGAAATTCCTTCGAATTTTGAAGGCCTTATCCAACACTACTCGTGGCAGCTTACGTAGACTACCGGAAAACTTTTTTTTATCATTAGGTAATTAGCATTTACTTTTTAAAATGCAATACTACTTTATATTAAGTGATTAGGCAAATGCGTTGAGGCCAGCAAAAAGGTCGTCTAACTAAATGCAGGCCTACAGAATCAGTAGCTTATAGATTGCAAAACAGTTGCCACTAATTGAAACCTGCCTTAAGAGCAGGTTTTTTTAAACTTGGCTTGCAAATAAAAATTTCAATTTCAAATGCAATAGACTCCAGTCGTTAAATCTTAATGTTTGCTGCAGCTGGTTAAAAAGGAAAAGCTTCAACAAATTAATTGCATAGTATTTAGTTATTTGTCAAGCGTGGAGGCAGCCACAACTTTTAAAAAGTCGGCAGCGCAAAAAGCCAAAAAAAACAAAATTCATAAATATTTTGGGAAATGAAAAAAAAAACACACATAAAATATGCTAAACTTAAAATTAAAAAATAATTAAGGAAACAAGCAACCAAGCAGCAGAGACAAGCCTAAAGGCTTAAAAGCGCCACAGTTAATAAATATAGACATAAACATATATATATATATACGAGATGGCCAACAGGTGTGGCTTAAAGACTTACCAATGCTGGGTCGAGCTATGATCACCGGCATCGTTTCGTAATGATCGCGCACCAGCAGCTCGGCCAGACGCTTGGAATAGGTGTACGTATTGGGATGTGGCTTCAACAGATCCGGCGTAATGGCATCCAACGTCTTCACATCCATCCATTCGGCCAGACGCATCAGATCCTCGGGCTTGTGCGGAAACTCGTAGACCTTCTCGTACATGACCTCCTGGTCGCAATTGCAGAACGCCGTCGAGAGATGGACAAACGCCTCCAGTTGCTTCATGTCCTTGGCCACGTTCAAGGCGCGCTGTGTGCCCAGCAGATTCATATCGATGGCATCGCGCAGATTGCCCTCCAGCTTCAGCGTGGCAGCCATGTGGAACACAATGTTCGTGTGCTCCAAAACATGCTTCAGATTATCGCCGCTCAAACCGAGCACTAAAAAGTAGAGTTTATGTAAATGAAAAGAATTTGTGGAAGTTTTTGCTTTGTCAAGCTTACAATCATAGGTCACATCGCCCTGGTAGATGGTCACCTTTTTGAGCATCTCGGGTCGCTCGTCCTTGATGCGTTGGAATATGGGCAGCTTGAACATCTCCTCGAGTCGCGTCTCTGGCGCCTTGCCGCGCTTGGGCCGACAGATGATGATCACCTCCTTGAGCGAGTGACACGAATAGAGCAGCTTCTCCAGCAGCACCTTGCCCATGAAACCCGACGCGCCCGTAATAAATACGGTCTTGTCCTTATAGTACTCCTGAACGGGCGACAGATCAATCATTTTGTAGCTGCAAGCAAAACCAAATGGAGAATAGAAATTGTCAGCTACGCTTTTAAGTATTGGCCGCCCAACCAACCAACCAGTCAATAAATATGCGGGTAACAAGTGTCGCAAGCGGCTGGCAAAACTGGGCTAATTCTGACACGGCGAACTAAAAACGGGTTTGGATTGGATTTTTTTTTTTTTTTTTTTTTTTTTTTTTTTTGTATTGCGCCGGCGTCGATTTCGCATTTCTTTGCATTTCAGTTTTAGCTGACGATTATGCAATGCGACGACGGGGCGAATGTCTGGACGGCTGGCTGATTGGTTTAATAGTAATACAGAGCCAGCAATAACAACAACAGCAACAACAACAACAACAACAACTTGCAGCTGCTGCAGCGACCACGTTGCAATAATACGAGCGGGCCAGGAGACCTCGTCTAACTTGTGTGCTGTTTGTTTACTGTGTTTTTTTATTAAAGAGTGTTGCAAGTTGCAACAACAACAACAACCGCACACGCAGCATGCAGCATGCCACTAGCCACGCTTGCCACGTTTTGATAGCCGTCTGCAATCGCCTACAAATTGCCAAATCGGAGATTGGAGCTGCCGCTTGCTTTTTCTGTTTTTTTTTTTTGGGTTTCGGGTTTTTTGGGCTTGCATTGCTGGCCACGTTACACTTGGCCAAATCTTGGCCATGTGCACACACAATGTGGCCGACCAGAAATCGTGCCACTTCTGCCATAAGCTGTAAGCATGTAAAAGTGCTTTGCTCTTTGGCCGCAGTCGCAGCGTGACATTTCTAAGCGGCCTCAATTCCAGCTGAGTTTGGTTTCGCTTTCAGATACCCTGTACAGAGCACTCAACACGAAAAGGGCCTACTTCAGTCAGAATAATCAGTAATTATATATACTTATTAATTGTCCCCTTGACTTTCTCTCTCAATTGAAAAACCTACTTGAGATTCAGATTTCTAAACAGGGCATCTGATCGTCACGCTGATTTCTTGATACAGTGAACGGGTTTTTCGGCTGCCCGATTTTGTCACCCGGCCTATTTACCATAAATGAGCTACAAGCCAGCAATATGTTTACCCGGTTGAGCGGTTAAGGAAAGTCTCTGGGAAATTGCAACGCAATGGAAGCATGACAAGGCAATACAACAAACTGTAACAGATATATAGGAAAGTGTGTACCTTGAACTAGAAATCGTGTCAATAGTCGAACTGCAACTACTGTAAACTGCAGTCAATGAATGCACGTTTCACGCCTGTCTCTTAATTTGTGTGTTGGCAACTGCCTCATTTCCATATTTATTGCCAATTTAAGCGCTTCTGCTGAATGCGTCACTTTGTCTACAATAACAAAATATGAAATAACAACAACTTGCGTGCAGCTTATGCAAGCCACAAAAAGACAGCTCCAATTCATTTGGGCCCAAAACAAAAAAAATAAACACGACCTGCGTCAAATCTGCGAAGTCAGTTCAAAAAAGCTAAAGACAAAAATCATAAGCATAACACACACACACACACAAGCACAACAAACGTTGGGGTATGGAAAATGCCAAACAAGCCGTGGCCGAAGCCGAAATTGAAACTGAAACGAAAGACTTAGGCAACGAACTTGCGCACTGTGGCATGCAATATAATATTTTAAGAGCTTCATAGTCAAGCATTTTCAAACTTGACAACCATAGCCATGCCACTTATATATGCAAACATTATTAGCATCGTTTAGGCCATAATTTACAAGAGCTCGTTTCGACGGGGCCTTCAAAAAAAATCTATATTTTGCAATCGTTTTGTTTATAGGAAAAATATTAGAAAAAAAACTAATAATTGGAAAAGAATAGACGAAATTAGGCGACTATTTAAAAGTGTAAAAAAAATTATAAAAATAAATAAATAATATATTATCCAGTAATATAAAATGGAAAAATTGTTTCTATTAAAAATTAACTCTAAAGCATATTTTTTATTACGAAACACATAATTTGAATATTTTAGCAAGTGTTTGCTGAACTCCTAAAAAAAAATCTGAAGCTAACTAATTCGTTTGGTAGGCGTATCACTAAAAAATTTTTGAAGGGTATTACAAAATGTTTCAATATTTACACGCAATCAACGCCAGCGGCTGCTTCTAATCAAATTTGCATAGTCAAGAGTTTATGAGGCAGGTATATATATCTTTTATTTTTGTTTTTGTCCCCCACATGGATGACACAGTTCAGTGTGGTATGGACAAAGAAAAAAAACAAATAAACACAAATGACAACTTTAATGTGTGCTTGAAAACCGGTTTGATTAGTTACTTATAATATTTCTTAAGCATTTTTAAAAGTGTTGTTTACATTTTGCAATGATGATATAGTTGTTTAATAGTAGCCTTATTGTTGCTACGCCCGGTGAAAAGTGATCAATGGTAATTAGAATTTTTCTGTTGTAGCAAAATTAAAACACAAACGAACGAAAAAAAATACACGCAAAGTTCAAATGCATTTGACCTCATTTCGCTGATCAACGAATCGTCTTATAAGCTACAGCAACATTAGGAAAACACGAAACTAAAAGAGGAAGAAAAAAAATCCCATTTGCCACAAAGCCATGAAATCGAACACAAAGCTAAAAAAAAAAAAACTACTTTTAACAATCGCTACTTGAATCGACTTGGGATCCCTTCGGGCGGTCTTAAGGCACTTTTCGACAAGCGAAAAATAAATTAATAAATAATAACCAATAGCCTCCAATATGTAAATATGTTTGTAGCGATTGCCATTGACACACAACGAATATAATTAAATTGATCAAAATGGATCACAAAAATCAAACAAAAACGAAAACGAGAAAAAATTAGCCTAAAATAAGTCGAGCCAAAAATACCCTAGTGGGAATCCCAAATAAATATTTGGTAAGTAACTTACTCATAGGAAAGCTTTATTCCAGTTATAACAAAAGTCTTCAATTTAAAAAAATTATATATCATTAAGTTCAACACGTGTAGGTAATAAATCGATCAAATGTTAATTAATGGAATAAATTGCACTAAGAAGCTAAAATTAAAGCTTTAAACAGCAGCTTAGAAACATGCATATATGTACATATATATATGTATATGTATAGTTATATATGTACATATATATAACTATACATATACAAATATATATGTACATATATATAACTATACATATACATATATATATATATATATATATATAGTATTTATTGACTACCGAGCAACTTTTTCTATTTGCCGAAACTTTTAATGTTCCAATCAATTTAAATAACGCTTACAAAACTTGTTATACATATAGTTTCTTTTGTTAAACATTTCAAAGTTTGCATAAATTTAAATATCATATCATGTCGCTTAGTTTCTAAAAATGTGGCCACTGCTGTCGCAACAAAGTTGAAACCGTTTAAACTTTGGCATAGTTTCGTTTCCGTTAATAACATATTATTAACCTGCATCAAGTGGCATTTGGCAAGCTTAAGAAGAACCTAATGAAAGACGAACTGAAAATGATCATGATCATGATCAGAAAACCAAATTCACAGCTAATTAATTCAAGGGCGGAAATGCTTGAAGCTCCAAAAATGTTATGTGAAGCCAGTGATGAGCTAACCTTTGACACGACCCTGACCCGCGAGACGCAGCGAAATATGTAAACGTTTAGCGATTAGCGTCGCATTTTTTTTTCGAAATAATTAATAATAGTAGCTGTTTCCAATTAAACGCTCCGCTGGCCAGCTAATAGCGCCCAAAATGTTTCAAATTGCTTAAGCATATATTTATTTATCTTTTGGCTAATTACGCGCATGCAAGCTAAAAACTAAAAGACGTACACAATATTTGGCTAAAGGTCACAAACGAGTTGTAATAAAAATGCAATTGTATTTTTTAAACAAGGCTAAGACAGGGACTTAAACGAAGCTAGAATTTCTACTGTGAACCCATAAAAAGTTTTTGAACCGCAACCAAATTAAAATTTGGATAAAACAAAGCATTTTTTTATGATTTTAATTTCATTGGACACAATTCAATTTCAACTTCAGATAATTAAATTTATAAGCTAAGCTTCTGTTAAAATTTAATTTTACTCAAAACCTGACTTCGTTTAAGCCTGGTTTAAACCACCCACAAGTTAAATGTATCTATCAAAAAAGGTGTTAAGAATTGCAATTCGTTGCGTGCAAATGTTTGTTGTTTTTTTTTTTAATTTACCTTTTGCAGTGTTTACTTTAATTAACGTAATTTATTAGACTTGAGGCTTTATTCCGAAGCACGAAGCGAACGCGTCGTCAAATGTCGAATATGACAAAATGTTTGTATATAGTATAAAGTGAACACTATCCAAAATATATATTAAATGCCACGAGCACGAGATTCGACGATCTAAAAGCGAGTAGCTAGAAGCCAAAGAAATTCAGCTAAAAGCAGCGTTGTGCGCTGTGCGGCGTTCGAATCGAGACTGAGACGCGTCTGGCTGGGCGCTTGTCAATATGAATGAAACGACTGCGACTTGGGCGTCTGTTTATTAACTGGCTTTATTTTTTTTTTAGCATTTTGGCCAGGTTCGTTGTGGATGTGGCAAGCTGTGGCAACTGCTGGCCAGGCTAAGGCGACTGCAGTATTAAATATTGGTTGGGTTCACACAAATTTAGCGGAACTTTCGGACACGCCTGCGCCCTAAAGGAAGTTTTAGCTTTTAGGCCCATTAAAGTGGTTTTGCTATGATCTGCAAACATATTTGCAAACAATTTATTGTTTAAGCGCTAGTTAAATGTGCGCTTTTTATGTGCATTGTTATGCATATACAAATAGGCACACATTATTTTTTATGTGTATGGATAATTAATTATGGCATATGTTTGCCAGTTGAAGCCAATTAAAAGATTTGCAAATCGTATACAATTGGTTTTGTTTAAGCGTTTGCTTTTTAGCCATTGCACAACCTTTGGCGTATCGGCATTTGCCATTTTGTTTCTATTTTTTTCTTGCCTTTATTTCAAATTGATTATGCAATTATCAATATCTCATGCATATTATAAAATATTTTATTGCCAAACATTGCGAATTATGCCAACTAAATGAATAACCAGCAGCAGCAACAACAAAAAAATCCCCCCACGAAATTAAATTATGCGAAAATTATGCAAATAACGTAAAAGTCTTTGCTACACGCAAAATGATCGAATGAAACTGTTTTAATTAAACCGCCAAGTGGCTAACTGTCGATAACCGCAGTGAATATTTAAATTGACAGTGCTGCCACCTTTTGTATGTTTTAATATGTGTTTCAGGTTTCAACATTTGTCATATCGATATGTCAAAATCATTTGACAGAAACAAATATTATTGTATTTTTCTGAAAAATATTTAGATATTTTTAAATTAAATCAATATAACTGTTGCTTCAGCTCAAAAATGCAGAAATAGACACCAGCATTTCGGACTATCGAAAATCATCGTTATACTTTGGCGTTTGCATTCAAGGCCACGGCAATGCAAAACGCGATAAATTAATAAGCTGCCGGTATTAAGCAGAGACAGTTTGCAAGTAAATGCATTGTTTTTGTGAACTAAAAGGTAAAACGTATGTCCAGCAAACTTTGACCACGTGTGGCTCAATCATCGATAGACGCTATCGATAGCGATTTATTTTTACATCCCACCTCACGCGAGTGCGATTGGATTTCATTATAATTTGGAATAGGGAATTGCGAAAATTATTGCAAGCATGGCTGAATTAGACGATTTTTTTGCGAAAAAGGACAAGAAGAAGTCGAAGACCAAGAGCAAATTTGTGACAGCCGACGAGCTAGTGAAGAACCTAGAAGAATGCACGAAGCGTGAGGTGGCGGCGAACGCTGTCAAACCAAAAAAACCTGATGTCTCAACGGCATCGGCTGGCGGCGTGGCAGAAGGCGGCGAAAACGAGACCAACATCAAAGCGCCGGAGCCCGTTGTCGAGGTGAGAGTTACCAGCTGCAAGTTTTTCACAGCGCATTTGCATTAACTGTTTGATTTGAATTGGTTTTAAAGCCGCCCGTCGAGGAGGAGTGGAAAGAGTTCGAACAGGAGCAGCGCAAGGACTACAGCGGCCTCAAAATCGGCCAGCTGACCATCAGCGAGAAGCACCAACAGCAGCAGCAACAACATCAACAACAAAATCAATCCGATGATGTCTACGAAGACGATGATGAGGACAGCGACGGCTATGCGAACGCTGATCCCAACAGCAAGCGCAGCGGGCACGGTCCCTGGAAAAAGCTAATACCCGCCGAGGAGGTGACTCAGATACCGGTGCCGGTGGAAACAGAGAAGGCATCATCGACTGTGTACATTTCACCCGCGTTACGTTTTAGCGTAAGTAGATCGAATATCAACCTTCTGTTCTTAATCGTCTGACATTTATTATTGGACTTTGCGCCGCCCTCTTTTCTTTCTTGTTGCTTGTGCATTGCAGCAAGCCAGCAGCGGCATGGGCAGCGGTCCCAGCGGCGGTGGTCTGCGTGCGCGCCGTACGGCCCCGGATATCACAAACACCGAGTTCTTCCCAACGCTGAACGCAGCGCGTCCGGAGGAACAGCGCAAGAAGAAAAACGAACCCGCCTTCGAGGAAGTACGTCATGGGGGTCGCTTCCAGCGTGTGCAGGAGACAGCCGCTGCGCCTGTTGTGGCCACCAATCGATTCCAGTCGCTCGACGACGAGGCTGACAGCTAGGCCACACCCACGCCCCGCTGCTGCCACCGATGCTGACGCCACAAACAAACAAACAAAAAAAATGATTACCGTTTTCATCTTACGTACCACAACTGTTGCCACTGCTAGGCGCTCCAGGACGCCCCGGCTTGATGCGTGTGCGCGCCCTCCTGGAGGCGCCGTTCAGCTAACTTTTATTATGGGTTCTTTCTCTGTATATGCATACACAATGTAAACTCTTTTTGCTAGGCTTTTGCGAACTAACTAACTACCCCCGGTAACAAAAAGATTGTTCATTTCGTTTGCATTTTTAAATTATGGAATCAATGTAATAGAGTATTGAATAATAGCCATGCGTTGAAATCCGTGTCAATGTCTTCATATTAAGTGTCGGTCAGCTGCGCCTGGCCCTGGGCTACGCATCCGTGAAGAGATCTTCACCTTGACTATCGGCGTAGCTGCAAGAGATTCAATAGGAAAAGTCATCTTTGGCCGCAATATTGGGATCTCGCACAGACTTCTCAGAGTAAGGCTGTTGCATGGTATTGTGATATGAAGTGAGCAGGCGCTTGGACAGCAAGTTATCCGGATAGTTGCGTATCAAATACAGCCAGCAGTCCAGCTTTCTATTGATCAAATCGAGCGTTAACAACGACAAATTGTGGCTGCTTGCGACTCACTCGTTTTGATCGGTTAAAATCGGTTGCTGTTCGCGATCGTAGTACCGGGGATAATCCTCCAGCACATCCAGATTGGCCAGCATGGAATCGTCTACCTCGTAGACCTCGCCCTGAATATGATGGCCCACACCCGGCCTGTCCAGCAGAAAGGGTATATTGTATCGCGTGCCGATAACAAGTGGAAATTTAGTTTGCGTTGTGCCCTTGGCCAGAAAACGGGCGTAGCCGTTTTCTTTACGCGTTAGCCAATGTTGATTCGGTTCGCCTCTCTTCAAGGTGCCATAGACAAAGACCTTTTTAAGCGACATTTTTCGCATTGAAGCAAATTCCTTTTCGCAATCCCTTTCATAGATAAGCTCTGGACATTTTACTTGAATTAGCACGTTGCCATTCGCTGAGCAAGGCAACACCGGAGACTTAACAGATGTATGTTAAGTTAACAGCACAGCTCCTCAGTTAACAGCTCAACTGTGCACGCAAATATTTACCTATTTATATAATACACAAATAACACCTGTTGTCATCTGTGCATATTTATGGATATGTCAAAATAAGCTATTTATTTATTAAAATGAGTCAGTTGGTTTCAAAACAGTTTACTCGCATTGCTTTTATTGCATCGAAACTTATAAAATTACAAACTACGTTCGCTATAAACTACAATATATCAATAAACAATTTTGTACACTTGTACCTAAAAGTGTGTACATATCAAAGGTTTTTAAGTCTGCATACAGAATACATATATATGCGTATGTATATGTGTTTATACGTTCTACAAATGCAACTACCGGTAGTTATATATATATATATATTAAATATATCAAATTAGTTTTGAGCTGTGTAGCTGAGATCATCCTGCGCCGGATGTTTGTGTGTGCGACGATGGCGCTGGATATAAGGATGCGTCGAGCTGTTCTCGTAGCCAGACAAATAGGGCAGCGACAGCAGCTTCTCGGGATATTTCTGCAGCAAGTAGACCCAGCAGGGAACGGTGCTGCAAGCGATTGATCAAGGTAAGCATAAAATATTATTATGTAATCAATATATTTTTTTTACTCACCCCTCGCCC
Source organism: Drosophila lacertosa (assembly GCA_004143845.1). Lineage (NCBI taxonomy): Eukaryota > Metazoa > Arthropoda > Insecta > Diptera > Drosophilidae > Drosophila > Drosophila lacertosa. The sequence goes on from SCDZ01000336.1 coordinate 33,525, forward strand.
ACGCCAATGTTCATGTCCTGCAGCTCACGCGTGTAAATGTCCTGGCAATCCTCCAGATTGTCCAGCGAGTTGAGCATGCGATCATCCACCTGTTGCACGCATTAAGCAAACAGTTAGCCCATAAATTAACTTAATAGACACACACACACAAACGTACCTCGTAGATCTCGCCGGTTACATAATATCCAATGCCGGGTTTGTTGAGCAAAAATGGAATGTTATAGCGCGTGGCAATAACCAGCGGCAGCTTCTGAGTGGTTGTGGCACGGCACCAGAAATTGGCGAAACCATTGCCGGTATTGGCCAGAATCGAATTGCTTGGCTGGCCGTATTTTAAGGCGCCGTAGACGAACAATTTGCTCAGCGCAGATGTAGCTTTCTGGATAATAGATAACAAAGATATAATAACTTTAATGGGGTTTATGCATAAGTGAGTGCAAGTCAATAATTAATCAATTGTAATCTATGACTTATCAGAAATATAATTCTTCAAGAATTTTTCCATACACGCACACGGGCGGCCCCCAGGCGTGAAATTGTTTGATAAGGCCAACAACGAATTTCTCCCCTTCCCCTCGCAATCTAACCGCGTGCGCCTTTGTGCTCAACGCACACACACACACACATGTAAAGACATTTATTTATAGCTTTTTTGTTGCCAAAACGAGATGAATAAAAGCGCTTATATTTAACGGGGGTAATGCATTAACCGGTTTACTGCATACAAACAGTTCTTGAGTTGATTATTTTTGTTAACACACATACTAACACACACTCATACCCATCGATGTGTTTACAGTTTCTTTTTGTTCGACTTATTTTGGCTGACGTGCGTGCCGTGCAAACTGCGCAGCAGCTACGCCTTCAAGATTATATGTATGTATGTATATATGTACATATGTGAAAACATATACGATATAAAATACATGTTTGTATGTATGTAATGGATATGTGTAAGCGTCTGCTTAATAATTACTTAAAATGTTCTAAACAACGTAGCAAATAGAGATTGACATGCTATAAGCGCTAAAACGAATGGCATTGTTAATAAATTGTTGCATTTAAGTGGCTAGATGTCAGACTGTCTTTTTAATTCTTACATAACTTCAGAGCGCGCACACACACACAAACACACCCACATGCAGAGGCAAACAGACGTTTTTAATCAATTTAAATATGGAACTATAAATTTTCCCACGCTTAATTCATGTACTAAAACGGCGCTGCCAACTTGTCAAAGGATAATAGGTAGCTTAACATCCGCACACGCACGCACACACATACACATGTGCCTATGCTTATGAGCATAAATTAACATTGTAAATTGTACACTAATTTAACAGAGGTATAAATGTAGCTTCTACTGGCTTTTCTGAAATAATTTATTTAACTCACCTTGACTTGTCCCATTTTCTCCTTATAATGCACTTAATTGACTTAAAATTGCAAATTACTTTTTTAAAAATTCAGCAAGAAATGCACAAGAGTGTCGAATAAGACAGAAAGAGAGTGAGCGCAAAGCTAAAGTGAAAAGCTACTTGGCAGGAAATCGTACCGTCCCAGTGGAAAGCAAAACTCCAACTGAACGCAAACGTCGCTGCTATCTGCCGGCTGAGGCCCAAACATTGGAGAACGAGTATTGCTGCCGCTGCTGCCGTCGCTGTCACCGCTATGCTGGTGACGTCTACAACAACACGAAAAAGGCGAGCGGCCAGCCCCTGCCCCAACAAGAATAAATACAAAAACACGCCACACGCGCTTGTCATTACCGCTGCCAACGCTGCTCGCTCTTTCTTTATCTAACATTAGCAAGACAAATTATTAAAATTCGAATACCCTACGCCAGCTTAAGACACAAATTAGCGCACATATACAACTGTATATAGTAAATATAGTGTGCTTGTGCATGTTTATGTAAAACTTAGCTTATCAGGCGCTTTTTTCGTCTGAGTAAAAGGGGTGTTGTTGAACGCCTAAAACTGGTTGCTTGGACAATGGGCATGGCCATGTCGTGGGGGCCTGGTTCGAAACCCCTTTAAAAATTAAACAGCGTTCATTTTAAAGCGCCGCCACTGCAGCACACGTACGCATATGTGTTGACTTTTGTAGAGCAGCGGAAGAGTCGCGCTTGGCTGGATTAGCTTAAACGCACCTGATAAAAAATCCCATTCATGTATAATATTGGCAACACGCCTTTTCAATTTTATATGCAATACACATATAAACAACAACACATTTGCTTTAAAAGTTTTTTTATTACACAGCCGCCAAAGCAGAAAAGCATGCTTGCTCTCTTATTCTCTCGCGCCCACTCTCTTGCTGTTAATGCGCTGTAAAGAAACTGTGCGGCATTTGATTTGTCAATGACCCTTAAAAATAATGAGCAACAGTTGCTATTGTTTTAAATATTACTAATTTTTGCCAGGTAATCCCCTTTAGAAGTAACAGCTGATGACCTTTTTAAAAAACTTAATTGCTTTCTTAATTTAAATTCGTGAATAATGGGCCCAAAACAGCCCTAACATAATTCAAGGTCAATAATTCTTGGTGCATCTGCCGTTCCACGCGTAGTGATAATGCTTGTGCCGGCAGGCGCACATGTTGGGCGCAAAGCAATACGCTCTAGGACCACAGTCACTGTAGGGTATGCTAGAGATTAATCTACTGTAAGGTTATGGTTTAGTTTAATGCTTACTGATCACAGGTGGGCACACACTGGGCGCCATGCAAGAGGGTGGAGCGCGTTTCGAAACCCTGGGCACAAATGCAGCGACCGTCGGAAGAGCACCGTCCGTTAAAGCAGCGCCTGCAGTAATAATAAAAAAAACTTAATAATAATGAATACGAAGATTAAAAGCCTTGTCCTTTTTGGATATTGCCATTCACATTGCATGTATTTAACGACAGGTGTTTTAGGGTATTTCCTAGTCGGATATGTCCGACTAAACCAATCTTGTTTTCATTATCACTTTAATTTTATTCTATTTTTTTTATGAATAATTACTTTGTTTAATTACTCACCCGCCGCACAGGTCCAGCAGCCGTGGTCCACGTCGCCGGCAGCGTCTCGCCACAGGATCGTAGGAGTAGTGTTTGCTCTTGCGGCAAATGCACAGTTCTGGGCCGGCGCAGTAGCCGCCCGCCTCATGGCAGCCCGGCAGACACTCGGCGGCGCAGGCCACCCCATCCTGGGCGGCACTCTGATACTGATCGGCACAAGGACACGCGCCATCCTCGTAGCAGACGCCGCCCTGGCAGACAATATTGCAGCGACGGACGCATTGGCGCGTGTTCACAATCAACATCTCGTACTCGGAGCAAATGGGTGGCGGATCGTTTAGTTCCCAGTAACGGTACTCGTGATAGTAGCCGTGAACCTGGACAAGCATCAATAATAACAGCAGCAGCAGCGGTGACAGCATCTTTGACTTTGATTTACAAATGATTGCGATTTGTAGGAGGTAAGTATTCCAAGTGAGAGTGAAAGTGATTTTCAATGTGTGCGCAAGCTATTTGGCCCGGTCACGATTCGGCGGCTACAATTGCTGTAAGTACACAAAGCAGATGATGCAACTGCTGGGGTGCTAACTGATAAGCCGGTCGGCAGAGCGCGGGCGCAGAACGCTGGCATTACAAGATTTCATTTGTATTCAAAACAAAAAACCGAATAGACCGAGCTTATTACTCATCGCCTGGTCAAGCTGAGAGAGCGAGAGAAAAAGAACGGGCGCTGTGGGAAGTTGGGGTCATACAGATCCCAATGCAACATGTGTGTGTGCGTGTGTGTGTGTGCATGCATGCCAAGCATAATGAGAGCAGACTGCTGAGAGTAGACTTTATAAATGAGTGGTAGACAGTGAGAGAGGGAGTAAAAAATGCAGTGAGCTAAAAAAGTACTTGCATTGCCAAAGCGTGTTTAAAAAATTGTAATATATGCATAAGAGTAAGACTTGTTTTATTAATCTATTAGACAATTTTAATATAATCTATATTTAGTTCTACATAATTTCTTGAAGCCAAAGTTAAGGAGATCTTAAAAAATTTGAATTTCATAAAAGAAAAAAGTATAATTAATCATTCGAACAAAAAGAAATACTCTATATTGTATTTTAGCTCACATGCCAAAGTACTTAAAGCTTCAGAGCGTATGATTAGCATTTTATTTAACTCAAATATAAAAGACCATAAAACTTAAGAGCGTATCATTACTTTTTTCTGGTACTGTCTGTGCATAGCAGAACATTTGGCTGCGCTTGTTTGGAATGTCTGGATTTCTGCTTCTTCTGGTGTTGCTTATGTTGTTGTTGTATCTCTCCCCATTCCTCCTTCTCCCTATGCGCTAACGGCGCACACACATCTGGCCAGCTTTCAATGCGCACCATTCATTCAGTTTTGTCAGTCTTTTCGCTGCCGCCGTTCAATGCGTGCACAACGCCTGCGCAAAAGGGAGACGCAACAAAAATAAAAGTGTTGCAAAACTTGAACAAAAAGCAACGCAAAGAATAAACGCCAATAGCCAATAGCAGCAGCTGCAGTTCAAGCTTCAATTACAACAATAAGTTTGACTATTTTCATTAGCGTTCTGACGTACGCTCTTTTGTTTTTTGTTTTTGTTTTGTTGTTGGTGTGCGTGCGTGTGTATAAATGAATAGCATAAAACAGACAACGAGCGAAAGCATATAAAATAAACAATACCATTTCGGGCTGGTCAGCCAAAAGGAAGTGGCGGGGTGGGTGCTGCCTGGCCTGGTGGTGGGTGTGCTCGTGCGCTCGCTGAAAGCCCCCAACAGAGACAATTATGTATCCGGCAAGTGCGGACGCGGCTTTTCAACATTCTTGACTTCTTACCAAAATATTTTGCTCCATTAACCAAAAAAAAAAAAACAAAATAACACAAAATGTGCTACGTTATCATCACAAGTGTGAGTCTAGTCTGGTTTCTGTGCACCCTGGTCGCCGACATGCTGATCGCCGTCGCCCTGGTCACGCCCAAATGGCTAATTGGACCAGGCCTGAACAATCTGAGCGCTGCCACGCCCAGTGCCATACAGCGCCAGCCATCGGTCGGCATTTATACGCGCTGCAAACAAATGCATCAGCTGGGCTATCATTGCGGACGCTTCGACTTGGACGGGCTGGCCACAGATGGCAGCGTCTATCCGCTGGAGTGGAAGGCGGCCATGTTCTGCATGTCGCTGGGCCTGGTGCTGCTCTCCATGACGGTGGCCGCTACACTGATCACCTGTTGCCGCCAGTCGGCCTTTGGCAAGAGCATACACAACATGACAGCCTGTGCCCAGGTGCTGGCAGGTAAGCATCAACTAAATCTTTAAACCCTAACCAAGTTAATTGTTTATCCCTTCTCGCAGGCATAGTCGTTATGCTGGCTCTTTTTTTGCATCCCCTTGGCTGGCGTGCGCCACGCGTTCAACTTCTGTGCGGCCCAGATGCAGAACCTTTTTATCCAGCCGATTGCAGCATTGGTGAGTTTTATGTCCACTCCTTTAATCTTTATATTTTAACAAACTTATTCTGCAGGCATCTCATTTTACTGCGGTCTTGTGGGCATTCTGCTTACATTCGCCGCGGCCGGCATAAGTCTCAAGGCGGAGTCCTCGAATATGCGCACACGCGTTCGCCGACGCGTCGAATCCGGCAGCAAGCTCGTCTGCATTCCATAAAAAAAGCAAAACTCTGCACAGTGAAAGCTCGCTGCAGCGAACAGCGGAGCTCGCTCGCTTATCTATGTGTCAAATATAAAAACTGTAACTAAAATAATTGCCCGCCTGAGGCAGCTGTTCGCACAAGGAAAAAGTGTTCATTTATTGCTCTTTCACTGCAGCTAAATCCGCATCAAATCACATTGCAATTGGGCGTCTGCACTTAATTTAATTTTGAATTTAATTATAACATTAGCATAAGTAAACAACTAATCTTTCTACAACCTTCAGTGATTTTATTTTTAGGCAGCTGCCATCGCAGCTGAACAGCCAGTGGGAGAAGTGGGAGGAGGAGCAAGCAAGCAAGTGCTCTTGGATGCCATCACTTGCGCCTGCCCTTCGCTTTGCCCGGCGGTTTACCCACCACTTCCGGCTTGGCCTTGGGTATGTACACACCGTGGTTGGTCTTCTTGAGATGCGCAAACAGTTTGTTCTTGGATTCGAACACCAGTTTGCAGGTGACGCACGTGTGCTGCACGGCTGGCGCTTCATCATCGTCGTCGTCGCCGCCACGCGCCTTCGCTGACTTGGCCTGTTTTGGCGCCGGCTTTGCTTCACTTGCTGCCTTCGATTCCGTTTCGGTTTTTTGTTTGCTGATTGTCGATTTTTTGCTCTTTGCCTTTTTGGCCGACTTTTTGCTCTTGCTCCAATCGTCGTCGTCATCGTCGTCGCTGTTGCTGGGCGCTGCGGTGAAATCTACAGTTGGCTCGGCCGCCGCATCATCATCATCTTCGCTTTCCACGATCACTTTGGTGGCGACTTTCTTTGACTTCTTATTTTTCTTATTGCGTTTATTTGTCTTTAAGGCTGCCTCATCATCGCTCGCCAGTTCAGCGGCGTCACTGTGATCCGTCCCACGGCTGCCATTGAGCTGTAAGTTTTCTAAGCTCTTCTCAGCCACATTTAGCTCCTCGCTCTGATCATTAAACTCCTGCTCCTCGGCCTCCATTTGCTGACACAAACGTTCCACATTGTCGCGATGTTTTTTACTTTCTTCGTGGTTGGCACGCGCTTTGGCGTTCTTGAAGGACTTGTTGCATGCCACACAGTAGAGATCGTCAACATATTCCACCTCTTCATCCTCGTCGCCCTCGCCAGAGGCTACATCGGCATCTTCATCTACATGCTCATCCTCGTCCTCCTCTTCATCATCCGTGTATTCCTCTGAATCACCACTATATTGCTGTTCCAGCTGCCTCAGCTGCTCCTCGTAGCCATCGTTGGCCACCTTATTGGCCTGCACGGCGGCCAGCTGCTCTTGACGCTCGCGCAGCTGCTCCCTGCGTTTCTCCTGCTGCTTCAAGCGATTGGCCTCGGCGCGCTCCTCTAGCACACGTTTGTAGGCCAGCACGCGACGATCCCGCTTGCGCACAAACGACACCAAGTTGCGAATCTGCCAAAAATTAAGAGAATTTCTGGGAACTGTGCCACAAATCTCAGCTACAATTGCTGCTCACCTCTTCGTTGCGCTCTTTGCGCGCATTCTGTACGATCTTCTTCATCTCCTTTTCCACCTTGCGCAATATAAAGCGCTCCTTGATCTCTCTGATATCGTAGGGACAGAGCCACTCGTAGGTCTTCTTCGTGCTATACGACAGCCAGTAGGCGTAGAAGGGACCCACAACATCCTCATAGCTGCTGTCCGCGTTGCCGAACTGTGGTGCGCCCCGCTCTTCGTCGTCGCTGTCCATGAAGTCCATATCCTCGGCGGCAATTTTGTTAAAGACATCGCGGTAAACACTGAAGAAGCCCTGAGCATCGTTGCCGTGTCCCTTGTAGCAGGCGCTGGTGAAGTACGGAAAGACATCGAGGCAGTTCTCCGAGTACTCGGAGTTCTTGCCACGTAGTATCTGCTCTCGATGGTTATCGTACCAGGCACGTTCCTGGGCATCGGAGAGCACTTCGTACGCCTGTTGGATTAGCTGAAAGCGTTCTTTGGCTTCCGCCAGGCAGTCGGGATTTTTGTCTGGATGCCAACGCAACGCAAGTTTTCGATACGCGGTCTTAATGTCAGCCTCATTGGAGTCACGGACTACGCCCAGCTCTTCGTAGTAGCAACGCATGTTCTAACTTTAGCAATGACAAACAAATTACATGAGTTTTGGTAATAATTTAAATTTGCGGACAAATTTCGCCCATGTTTCACAATAATGCATGGCGTAGAGATGGCAAATTAGATTTCGATAGCACTGACCTATTGTGAATGTGTGGCGGGCTATCGATAACTTTAGCATTTCGCAAGTAAATTTTAAAATTATATTGCATACGTTTGGCCGTAGTGATTATATTTAAATTTAAAATATAATTGTTTAATTTGCTGCTTTAATTGGTCTATTGCAGTTAATATAAGATAACCAAATTTATATGTTTATAGATTAACGACCATAACATTAGCATTACATTAACATTAACATTTAGTAACATTGGGCTGTTATCGTTCGGTTGCTGCGCATTCCGTCAGTTGCTTTTTTCACTTCGGCGGCGACAGTCGCACACTCTCGCCGCGCAGCATTTGCCACTTTAACCGCACACACTTTATTGCTACCACCAAAAATAAAATAAATCTAAAGCCGACACATGCACATACCAATACATCACTTATATAGACAGTGTAAAATGTGAAGAGAAAAGCACCCAATTTCAATTGCAGCCTAAAAGTGGGCAACTTTTCTGCTTTTTAAATTATACGTTGCCGGGCACAATCTTTCAATTAATTTGCATAAAAACCAAAATACTAAGCAACTTACAACTTTAAACTAAAACTACGTACTTATTACGTATATAATAACGCCACGAAGAAAATATATATGCAAACAAGAGAGTAAAACCTTGGCTATAAAGGAATCAAACCAAATCAAATAATTTATTCACGCTGCAGTTTAACGAAAACAACAATTGAAAATAGCTTGACATAAAAATTTACAGTTACGTTCGGATTTACAACCCAGCTACGTTCATTTCCGCAAAAGGGGAGGCTCACAAAAACACACAGACAACCCGCACCAACACAGACAACGCACCCACACACACACGCACGCGACGTTGAGTAACTTGAGCGCACAGCATGAGGCAGTCCGAGTCCTTGATGCGGCAATAGGCGTGCATCTCAGCTTACAAACAACCCCCAGGCACACAAACACAAACACACACACACACACAGAGGCACACAAATACCGCAAGTCGTCGGGCTTTTGCGCTTGTTTGTGTGCGCCTAAAAAACGTCAACACAAAATAAACAAACACACACACGCACACAGCTACAGCGTTGCCAGACGTGTCGTCGCGCTGTCTGCGTAGCGTATGCACACACAAACACTTATACACTTAGTACACATCATGTGTGTGTGTAGCTGGCATTTCATCTCGTGTGCCGCACAATAAAAACAGGCGTAAAGGATATTATGAGGCATCAGACATTTGCGAATAAGGTAATTTCGCATAAAATACCAACACATCCACAAATATATTCACACACAAACACATACACATACACATAGTTACTGTTTGAAAACTATAGAAAATATGGGCACTCGTTGCTGCTGCTGCGCACAGTGGTCAAAAGGCGTCAAATTAAAGCCGAAAAAGATTAAAGCCAATTTATACATTTGCAGAGTAAATTTAGGTCATTTAATTTATAGATTTTTTTATATTGTTCTTTTTATATAAAAAAAATCATATATGCATATATAACTGTTGAGTTTTTAATTATTTTTGTAAATTGTTAAGTATATTATTATTATTCTGCAACATAGGAAAACTAATTTTGTAGGCTTAGGCATTATTTAAAATATATAAGATAGATAACTTAGATATTTAAAAACTATAATTTACATCGCTGTTTACCATGTTTTTGCACCACTGTGCGCTGGCGGCCGTTGCTTCTGCTTCTGCGGCAGCGGCTTTTGTGCTGTCATAAATGGATTTTCTTATCAACGCAAAGTGGCCCCAGGAGTCAGTTTGGACGTCAACCCCAAGCGAGCGCCGCTTTTGTCCCAAACATTATGGGATTGCATTTTTGGCAGCTGAGCAAATACTTTAATGACATCCTTTTTTTCCTTGTCGTCCCACAGCAGCAACAACAATCCGTCCATTTAGACTACGTTTAACATTTCCTTTGAGAACCACAGAGAGAGATAGAGACACAATGTTCGGCTCCAAGTTGCGCTCCTGGATGGAAACGCACATTGTGCGTCCACGCAAAAAGAACAACAAGAACAAGCAGGCGAATGGAGGAGCAGGCGGAGAAGGAGGAGGAGGAGGAGGCAGCAGTCAAGCCAAGAAGGCGGGCACTTTACCGCCCAACAGCAATCTCAAGTCAACAACAAGTCCGGTGCTGACCAGCAGCGGCAGTCACAGCATCGCCAGCCCGGTGCGACGACGCGAAGTGTCGCCCATACAATGTCATGTAAGTGATGAGTAACTAACTAATCCTGCCCGACTCCAGCTAAGCTCTATTTTAATCCCTTTACAGACCCCCAGTCGCTATGGCTGGCAGTCGCCGGATCAGGATACGCACAACTCGATCACGTCGCCCAAGTCGGACAATTTGTTGTATGCTCCGCATCGCTATCAACGCCACCAGACGCTGCCTCCACTGCAGCAGCAGCAGGTGCAGCAGTTGAGCGTGCCCAGCAAGGAGAGCTTCAGCTCCAGCGCTGATAAGTCGCCCATGCGCGTCAATTGCTCCTCGTCCAGCATCTCCTCGCTGTCCTGGTCCACCGGCTCCAAGGAGCCTTCCATGCACTCCGGCCCGGCCAAGCAAATTAGCTACAAGTTGGATCACATTGAAACCAGCGGCGAGCAACCGCCACCCGTCGAGGACGAGGTGGACTACGAGGAGGTGGGCGCGCTGCTCCTGCGACCGCAGCCGCCGCTGCAGGACTATCAGCGACCGCACTCCGAGAATCTGATCAGTCTGCAGCTGGTCTACGACGAGGACAAGCAGCCGCCGCCCAAGTCCAGCTCCAACCATGTGCACTACGGGCGTCTGCTGCCCTCCAAGCTGGCCGCCGCCCAGCTGGCCGATTCCGTGGAGAGTTTACCGCCGCCCGCTGTGGCCCTGGGTCAGCGACTGCGCGCACCGCGTGTCCTGCCGCGTGGCAACTTTCTGCCGGGGCCGCGACCGCACAGTTTGTCCTCGCCGGAGAGCGCCTACTCCACGGGCTACTCCACCGACGGCAATTCGCCGTGCGCGGCCAGCGCCAGCGCCAATCCGCCAGCGCCCGAATACTACATCAACATGCGCAGTGGAACGCATTACTTTCCCAGCCGATCCGTCAACTCGTTGGCCATCGAGGCGCAGCGTTATAAGTTTGGCCTAAATCGCATCGAGGAGATGTCGCCGATGGAGCCGCTGCCCAAGAGCAACTTCGGGCACACGCTGGAGCCGCATCCCAGTCCACTGGCTAACTGCCAGCTCTTTGAGTGTGAGTAGCAATTAAAGCAAGTCCTTCAACCACTTCAACCCCATTTAAATAAACCCAACCCTTAACAGCTCCTTCGCCGCGGCAACGTTCGCGTATTCGCACGAATCCCTGGTACAACACGGCGGAGCATATGCAGCTGATGGTGATGGGGCGCACGGGATTGGAGCCGGATGCTGCCAGCACCACCTCAACCACATCCTCGGGCATTAAGTCAAGCAATGAACTGGAAGTGCGCACAGCCAAGGGTGGAGTGGGAGCAGCAGCAGCAGGTGGAGCAGGAGGAGGTGGAGCAGTCACAGCCGCAGCCAGTGTGCAGGTGAATCCGAAGCTGGCTGACTCGTCGGAGTGTTCGTCGTCCTCGACTGAAGTGGATAATTTGCATGCACCGCACACCATCAAAAGGCAGCCGCAGCTGGAGTCATTTCTGGTTAGCGACGATGAGGCGACACTCAACGAGATGATTGGCAAGTTTGACGAGAGCTACGTCTACGAGAAGGAGACCGACATACTCAGGTGAGTCGCCTGGACAGGCACAGCTCAAGTAGCAGCCACTTAAAGAGTGCCTTCTCTTTCCCACACGCAGCAGCGACTCAGATCCCACGGACTGCGCCTCGGAGCTGGACACCGGTCAGGATGCGGGCGATGAGTGCGACACGGACGAGCTGCTGGACATCGATTTCATTGACACCTCCTCCATGCAGGAGGTGCAGCTGGATCTGCCGCGCAATTTGGGCAGCTGCCATTACTATCCGCAGCCCAGTCCTTTGATCCTGCGACGCACGTCGATGCGTTCGCGTCGTCGCAGCGGCCAGGAACCGCTCGAGCGTCGTCGCAAACGCTTCCTCAAGACGCGCAAGAAGAGCTGCGAGAATCGGGACAAGGTCGCCGAGTCGCCGCTGCGGGAACCGCGCGGCTCGCGCAGCGTGGGCGGCACGCCCGTCTGCCTGCGCCGCCAGCTGCTGGGACCCAAGGAACGGTAAGAGGAGACCCTTCACCTTTCCTTAAAGTTCACTTTAAACCTTTCTAACTTTGATCTTTCCCCTTTGCCAGCATTTACAAGACTTCACCTTTGTCGAATCGCTCGAATTCGCTGATCTTTGGCAGCTCGAATGAGTCGCATTTCATGACCATAGCGGAGAGCGAGAAGGCGCTGCTCAAGGCGGATCTGGAGGCGGACATGAAGTACAAGCAGCTGATCATGGAAGCTGAATCGTTGCTGGAATCGATGAAGAACAGTCTGCAAAGGTCAGTTTGTTGTTAGCTATTAGCTAATCCTATATTTAATCTGTATCCTCCTCTTCCTTCCTTAGCATTCCACGGGACACGCCCGTCGCCAGTCCGCGTCGCTTGAATCCGCTGGCCAACAAGCGCGTGGAGATGCTCAAGAACAGCGAGGTGGAGGCCAAGAAACAGGCGCCACCAGCGCCGCCGCTGGAACACGAGCTGGCGGCGGCCATCAACAAGCGCATCGAGCTGCTCAAGTTCGAGACGTCGGCGAGCGCCTCGCCGCCCAACAGTCCCAAGCCGGGCCGCTGCAGTCCGCGCAAGACGCATCTGACCAACTTCATGAATCAGAATGCGCCGCCCGAGCTGCCGCCACGCAAGCTGAACGCTCCGCTCTCGCCCCAGCTGCAGCTGAACGGACGTCGCCTGGCCCAGGGCAGTCCACGTAGCAGTCGTCGGGCGCTGGCGCAGCTGCACAGCTGCTACAATGGCAGCGACTCGGACCAGGAGGTCATTGCCGTCGTGCGGCAGAGCAGCGAGGATATCACCAATCACAACTACTTGCCACAGCAGCAGCAACAGTTGCAGCAACAGTTGCAGCAGCAGCTGCCGTACAGCAATCTCGACTACAACAATCGCAACGTTAGCGAGCTGCAGCCGCCGAGTCAGTTGCTCGGCCAGGACAACTTCTACTGTCCACACAGTGAGCCACTGAAGCGGAAGGTCTACAAAGGCAGCAGCTCCTTTGAGCGGATTAAGAAGACATTCGACTTGGAGTTGGGTAAGTGAAAAGAATTGGGTAAATTTATAAAACAGAGAGTTCACAAAGCTAATATACTCCTTTGTACCAGATATACTCCTTTATAAGAAGATGTTTGCTTTAGTTAACTTTTATTTTCCTCAATTGAAACTATATTTAGCTTAATTATATAGTCCCTAGATGTATCTGTTTCTCTTTAAAGGGCTTTCTATTTTGAATAAGAGAAAAGTCTGATTTTTCAAAGTTTTATGCCTATAGCAGCTTTATAATATAGGATTATAATCCAGCCAAGTCCGACATTCGTGCGAACCGCAATCATGAAATTGACCTATGTAAAATTTCTTGACGTTGGCGTAGAAATCGAGAATATAGTTTACATAAAATAGACTGAAGAATTAGCGGACAAGTATATATCGACTGTCTACTGAATACTGATCATATATATATATATATATATACTTATAAATTCACAGACATCAGTTTCAATGCCACAAACATATCTTAAGTCTTTTGCAAGGGTATATAAATTATAGGGTATATTTTAGTTATGCAAGTGTTTGTAATGGATAAAAGAAGACAGCTGGGATAGATAGACAGCAGATGGAGAAACTTTTTATAGATTAAAGGGCATCCTTTAGTCGTGCTATCACCCTTCATTTCTTTTCCCTTGATTTCTCAGAATACGTCACATCGTCTTATCACACACCTGCCATTTTTGTTAATTAATTAAATTTATCTAAGCAGATATGAGCGAGCGGAGCAAGTCGCACGTCAAACGGCAGCAATCGAAGCTATCAGCGTCTGTGTCGGCAAAGAGTTCCATGCAGGACGTAACCGTCGAGGGCGTTCCGAGCGCCAAGCAACAGCTGATCGTGAGCACAATTGCCGATCTGAAGCGCAGTCTGGAGCATCAGAGCTATGAGCTAAGTGGTCTAACTGAAGAATAGTTTGTAGTTTAATCATATATACAGTTATATAAACTTATACAGAGCTGATCCGAACTGACAGTTGAGGTTATGGCTAACATAATCATAACATAGCTAAAGTTGCAAAACTATCGATAGTGCGATAGTATCGATATGATGTGGAATGTATTTTAAAAGTATTTATACATTTTCTTATTGCAAATTATTTTTAAACGTTTCAAGATACATTCCCAATTAACATGCCTATCGATTGTTCGTTACTACCTATCGATAGTTTTGCCAATCTAGTCCTTATATTATCAACAACTAATATGATTAACAAGTCCAACATTGAAAAAAGCCCCCTTAGAATTAAAGCGAAATTGAGTGCAATAAGAGATATCTACAGGAGCATAGATAAGCGTATCGATAAGTTGTAAGCCCTGGAAATGATGGACTGGTACAGCAGGTTATACTTTAGACTTTAATGGGTATACACATACATACATAAACTAATCAGATAGCCTGTAGTGCGTACATTGTTTTTGAATAGAACATTGTTTAAATGTAGTAGTTAAAACATTTATGTTCACATCAGCTAAAAAGTTACATTAGTTTTAATCGAATCCTAAGTTTCTTACACTCACATAAAGTTTCTATTTGAATTAACAGTCGAGTCGAAAAGTGTTGAAAACACAACTATTTATTTATGTTCTCAAACTAGACCAAGTACTTATATTTAATTTAGAAATGAACACAAAACATTGATTGTTAAAACTACTTAGTTATTTTAATTCTTATGCTAATTTATATATTTGTGTGTTTTTTGTGTGTTTTTAATCCTTACAAACCCAAGCATATCTCACACGAATTACACTTAAACTAATACTCAAACTACGTTTATCGATAACTGCTGGCGCAGCCAACTTAATAAGCTCATAAAAACAAACATTACAAATTTCATGGCATAAACGTAGTTCAGCTCATTACTAGACTTGGTAGTATTTCACTTAATCTACGCATACTTAGACGTATCTACATCAATTATTAAACAATTATAACAAAAAAAATGTAGCACCTTAAGTAAATTCAATTATTGTATCCATCCAAAAAAAATTGTTCGTTTAGTCAAATTGTTTGTAGAATATAAATTGTTTTTAACTGTACTTCAGTTCAGTTGCCCTTTAGTTATAACAATTGAACTGCGGATCGTCATGAATTTCAATTTCAATCTAATTTCCAAAAAATAACACGGTGAAGGTCCAAATCGGTTGTATTCGAACACTTAATTAATTAATTAATCAATTATGTAATTGCGTTGTGTGTGCTCAATTTATTTGATTTAATTTCAAAGCATATAGAAGCTATATAGAATCTACACAATGTAAGCGAATAATGTAACGTGATAATAAACTTAATGAAAACCAAAATTGACTTACGCAAATCAAGTAACTGCATATGGTGTAAGTATGATCATAATACATAATACATATACATACATATATATACACAGTTGCCTTCATTATAATCATTTGTAGTAACGTAGCTCGTAGTAAATGTAGCACCTGATCCCAAGTTCATATACACATCTAGAACATATACGTCTACATATATATATATATATTTATATAGTTGTAGTCCATTAAAATTACAATTAGTTTCGGACTTGCGTAGTCGGTTGTCTGGTTTCAGTTCATTTACTTAATGAGTTTTAACCATGCGCGACACTTGACTGCCAGCAGAAAGAACCAAAGTGCAGTCCCCGATTCCCCATTGGAATTATATGCCAAATTAATGCGAATCCCACAAAATGCTGAACTTTAGTTTAACCAACTGATGCGCAATTCCACATTTCTCGAGGGTCTTTGACAGACGACCCAATTAAATTATGCCACTTCTTTCTTTCCTTCTTCTAAGCGACCTTAAGACAATCCAACGAGCTTTTTTGATAAGACATTTACACAGAATTCACTAATAAACAATTGAACTATATTTATAGTGAATCATAGTAAATTTAATCGCATAGATAAGACTGGCATTGTTTTTTCGGTTATAAAGAATAAAACTATTTTTTGATATAGGCTCGCAAAAGCTCTTGAAAATCTTTGAGTAATATAATGTATGTTTATATGCCCTAGGGAGTTATTCCTCTTGTTTCCTACTGTGCATATTTGCTTTGTACATCAATAAAGGACCAAATTTTTTGTTATCAATCAACTACGAACTCTTCCTAATTGACGGGCCCCGGATTGACAGGCCCGTTCCCAGTCGTTGGGGGATGCTGTCGTTTATGGAAATACCTGAGGCCGACACGGCGCCATGTTCTTGTTCATTATTATGCCGGACGGTTGTTTAAGTCTTTCTTAAAAATGTTCTAAAAATTCCCCCACAAAATGGAAAATAATCAGACAGTTGTTTTTGTTATTTTTCCTGTCGATAATTATGCAAATGGCGGCGGCGAGCGGCATATTAATTGTGTTTGGTGCACGCTTAAAACATAAAAACAACAGAGTTTTTAAATTGGAGTGCCCGAACGGAGGCCCGACCTATGTATGGAGCGGCGGCTGATTGTGGAGAATGGAGAATGGAGGATGCGAAACTGGTTCGCAAATATGCCCCTGGCTGGTTGAAAAGGTAGGTGAATGCAACAGTCAGCGTGCGCAAGGGGTAAGTCTGAGGAAAAAGCTCTGCCACATTCCAAGCATACCCAAGCATTGCAAAAGGGTATATTATGTTTAATACTAGGGTATGTCAGACTGCAGCGGCTATAATTATAGTTTCTTATTTGATTTGATTCAACAGCGACTGCCAACTTAATCGCAGTTAACAGCTTTGGTATTTTATCGATAGTCGCATATCAGCTATCGACTGTTGCAGTGTATTTTGCAGTCGACCTATCGCTGTGCATTTGTTTTTTTTTTTTTTTGCATTGTCGCTGCGACGCAGACGTGAACGTAGTCGCAGCAGCTTTCGATTTCAAGCTCCACTACATAAATTGTATGCGTGCATGGCTTCAAAGCTTTTGCGGCCTGTCGACGACATGTTGTCTCTCTGTTGTGATTTTTGTTGTTGCTTTTTAACGTCTTTTTTCATTTAACGCCGCTGCTGGCAGTTGTTGTTTGTTATTTTTGTTTTTTTGGCCATAAACTGATACTTTAGCTGTCGCAGTCGCCGCAGTCGCTGCTTGCGTCGCTGTTTTCGATGCCATGAAGGTCATACCCAACGCTTGGCATTCAGATTCTGCGGCTGCGGCTGCGCTTGCGTCGTGCGATCAGCAGGTGCGGCGGGCAGAGGCATGTACAGCAAAACAGAGCGGGTGAGTGAGAGAGAAAGAGAGAGGGAGTGATAGAGTGAGAGGTGTTGTGGGGTTGTTGTTTTGGCAGTTATGAAACTAGTCCAATGACTCGCTGTTGTTGTTGTTGTTGCTGTTGTGCTGTGTGAGCTTTGACGCCTCTTCTTGTAAGCTTGTAAATGTATGCAATATGCACCTACACGATTTACATATGTACACACACACACTCTCACACATGTCTTCGTTTTGTAGACCACAGCAATTTTTTTGTTTGATCAACAACAACATTTCGATGACCAATGCAATACTCAGCATTGAAGCGACCCCCAAGCGCCCAAATGTGTGTCTGTGTGTGTGCCTTTGTGTTTGTGTGTGTGTGTGTCTGTGTGGTTAACAGCCGCCCATTGGCGACCAGTTCTCAAAGATTTCGTCAGCCACTTCTGCCGAGGTAAAACCAAATGTACGCATTAGAAATAACTAATTAATTAACGCACAAAATCATAGAGGGCTGTTTTTTTTTCGCAACGTATGCTGAACCAACATAATAAAAATGAGGTTAAGTTGAGTTAATGTTATTTACCCGTTGGAAGAGATGAAGAAAATAAAAATAACATAAAGAAGAAAGAAATACCGCCATGTCATGCGGCAATTTGCGAAATTTGTTGTTGTGGCTCCGCCTGCTGCGTAGCTGAGATTCCGGTTCTGATCTGCCAAAATGTGCGAAACTAGCTCGAAGACAGTCCAAGTAGTTAACTAAAGTAGATTTTACACTCAGCGAAAAGCAGCTAGAATTGTGTACCTAATTCAAGTACAAGCCGCGTCAATGCCTTTTAAGCTATTTAGGTCAAAATAGGCTAACACGAGTTGGCAAAGCGTTTAAATTAAAATAATTATGTGCAATAAAAAAATCTTATATACAATATATATATATGTCTATATACAGTAATGGTAAACAGAATAGAAACGAGCTTAAATTATGATCGGTAAAATTAAATTGGGTTTAAAGATTTTAAATTGATTTAAACTATCGAATCTCAGCCTTTTAACTGAAGACCTAGTAAAAGGTGTCTAATTTGAATATATTATTTAAATATATTATATACCTTTAAGATGCATCTTATATAACAAGTATTTTCTTTCAGTGTATGTACAGTTTAAAGTTCAGTGTAACCACACACACAGTAGCCCCAAATTAGTAGCAATAATTGTTGTTTTTGTGCGTTTTCTGACAGTTCATGCTGAGTCTGAGTTGTCTAGAACTGGCCAGGCCCACAGATTTCAACTTTGGGGGGGCGGGGCGGCTGGTCAATTGATTGGTGTTTAAGTGTCCAGTTAGCTGTGTCTGGCTGAATCAGTTGCCACTTTAGCTGGGAAACCTACTGACGTCACAGTTTTTGCCTTTTTTTATTTTAACTGTTTTCGGTTTATATTTTATTTTTTTGTTTTGGTAGTACGACGTAGAGCTAATTAATTTCGAGTGCTCAATTAGCGCTTATTTCGTATTGGCTTGAAGGAGTGAACTTAAAATATGCCGGATATATGTGTGTGTGTATAAAGATGTGTGTATGTAAGTATAGGAAATACACAGCAACCACATAAACAAGGAAATCTGTTAGTGTTTTTATTATTATTATTATTGTAGTTTTTGATATGGCGGCTTTGTCGCAGAATGTTCGTGAATGAATATCGGCATCAGCGTCTCCGTCATGATTTAGCGATTTGTAAAAGCAAGTGTGTGTAACCGTGTATGTGTGTGTGTGTGTGTGGAATTTCGAGTTTTCGGACTTTGTACTACTGGCTAGCCATGAACCAACACTTGGCCGCCAACCCATCTGAGACAGAGCCAGAGACTAAGCCAGAAACAGAGCCACAGCCAGAGACGTTGCCAGATTGGACTCTGTTCGCATAGTTAACATTGTATATATGTATGTTCATGTATGTGTGCGTGTATGCTGTTAGTTATCCGCATATATGTATGTATCCCTCTCTCTCTCGCTCTCTTTGGCAATCATTGCGCACTTGTGCGACGGGGCTCTAATTATACAACAAATGTTGGATGTTGGGGGCGCGGGCCGAGCGCCTGCAAATGACAGCATAATGCGGAATTCTAATCTCGTTTATGGATGGTATCCAAATCAAAGCGGGCACACCTAACGCATACTCATTGTACTCTCCATAATCGTAGTCCTATCTGTCAATGAATGAGAATATGAACAGCTGTTGCTATTATTTTTTTCTTTCTTACTTTTTTTGGCAAACAGGAAGATCATTGGCAAAAATATATTCACTAAGGCATTGGATCAGTTGGCTAAACGCTTAACGAAAATTATTAGTTTCTAATTATAGTTTATAGATACATATAATTAAAATATTTGTGTTTTGTTCTGGCACACTTCCGCCATGCGGCAGGGGTCACGCTTTAAGCTTGGGGTCAAACACAACGGAAGTATTTTAAATATATGCGCAGCTAAAGACACATAAATATTTAAAACATATGATATTATTATAAATTCCGTTATTAATGTGTTTAAAATACTCTATGCTTGAACGCGACAAAAGGGCGTATACAAAATATTTGCATTCAAGACATAAATTAAAAAAAATTGTAAATATTCAAATATGTAAAACGCTGTTAACGCTTAAAGCTGACGTAACAGACACAAATCAATAGAAAAATACCAAAGGCGAATAATCGATAGTTCTAGTTATCGTTTAAGTGCGCAGACCTAAGTAGCGGTAAATATCGACCTTAAAGAAGTTTTTTAATAAAGTGAAAATTACATTTTTAAAGTTATAAATAACGATGGATTGGGATAAAATACAAACAAAATGTCTGTAGCTGTACGCACAGGGTATTTGGCAGCCCAGCAGTTATGTTTTCACACGTAAGTAACATTTTATTTTTGGGTATTATATTGTACGGCGTCAGCTTGAACGATCTGCGAGCCATTCACATGCACATTCACATTCACAATCACATTCACACTCGCATTCGTATTCGTATAATTGTGTTCGTACTCGCATTCACACGTGATAATATTCATTTCCGAATGCAGCCGAGAGATTCTCCAGCAGCTGCATGAATGTGGCACAAGAATTCGCGGACCTTGGCTAATTGCTGCGGCAAACGTTAACCTTGAAGCGATCGTGACAACTTTAACATCAGCTCCCCTCCCTCCCCCTTCTCCCCTATCTGCGTCTCGTTCTCTTCCCCCTCACTATAAGCAACAAATTGAGGGCACTGCAATTACATGCTTACATTAAACTCTGAAAAGCGAGTGCTACGAAAAAAGTGCTGAGTCACAGTTGAGCTTTCTTTTGTTACCAAGAAACAGGTTGAAGCCGAAGATGGCTTGTACACTTAGCGAAAAAAAAAACGCAATAACGTAACAAGAGCTTTCAAGATTTAATTGAAGTTCGTATTCAAATAATATAAATAGTAATCTTATTGGTTTGAAACTGAATGTTTATAAAGAAATCTTTTTAAACTAAGTTTTTAATGCAATTACAAATCTTTCTAGAATGGTCTTATTTAATGGGTCTACCAATTAAGTGTTGTTATTGACGTTAATAGAAACAACAGCTAAATTAAAATGACGGCCGAAGTAGAAATAATTTTTTAAATGTAAAACTTTTCCTGAATGGAATAATACAATAATACCAATTAGTATTGAGTAGCAAAGAAATAAGAAAACGGAAATGGAAGGGAAATCACAGTATTAGAATAATTATTATAGGGTATTTATATGTACGCATATGACCTTAGAACCCCATATTTCTCTCAGTGTATATTTGAACAAATACTTGTACTTAAGATCTTAATACGCGTATTGTTGAACATTAACATGAATCACATTTGATATTTGTAATGTGATTCTCGACTGCTTTAAAATGCCCAAATCCTGTCCAGCTCAAGGCTTAGCTCATCAGACGGGTTCAATAAACGGAAATGGCTGAATTAAATAAAATAAATTATATATACAAGTATATATATATACAAATTTTCTGATGTGGCATCAGCCTATGCTAAAATAAACTCCAAAAACTAATGGTTAACAGTTTCCGGCTTGGCCAGGTCCACAGCGACCGGTAACGGTTGTATATTAGGAGGCTGGCCAGAGCCACAAAAAAAGCGTTAACGAAATTTCGATTTCCGCCTAACTAGAATCGCGGACCAAAACAAGTTTAGTTTCGCAGCAGACGCTGCAAATAAAGCGGGCATTGTTTAAGCAGAAAAAAAGATATATGTATATAAACATTAAACTTGTCTATATGTATATGTATTTATAGAGTAGAGCCACATGTCTATGATATATTATGATAAACGAAACTGTCGCAATTTGCAAATGGCTTTAACACCGTCCCCGACCCCGTCTGCGTCGCAATAATAACATCAACTAATGAAATCAGTTTCAGTTTGATTTTTGTTTGGCCTTTTTCCAAATACGGAAGCCATTTTAATGAAATTGATTTCGAAATTAAGGCGTTAATTGAATGAAGAAGTCATGGCTAGAACAAGCTTTGTGGCACAATGTTATCAGCAACATTGTGGCACCACTCGCCACAAACTGAAGAACAGCGTCCGAAATAATCACGCAACAAGTTCAGGGCTTTTAGCCAAAGCCAAAAAAAAAAAAAAACTAAAAATAATGTCGCGATTCTTATAAACAGATACGACTGTGCTGGCCATGTCCGAAATCAAAACCAAAAACTCAAGTGTCGCTTTTACTCTTGGCCCAGATAATAATGTTTAGAATCGCCTGAGTTTGCAATAAAAACCTCTAATCTTGAACGTGTGTTAAATACATTTTGATAAAGCTCTTGACAATAGCCGGGGCACGTGGGCGTGTCCATTGTTTATAAACTTTTTCTTTTTTTAGCAACAAAGTACTTTACCTATGGAATTTTTTTCGTTGACCGCACATCTGTTTGTTTTTAATTTTTTAGTTGCTTTTTTTTAACTGTTTCCTATGGCATGATTCAGCCTCATGATAAATAATCCTTTATATGCTTATCAGAATTTTGGTTTGCTGCACAAGGTAAACTTTCCTATGTGCACTAACGGAACAGCTGATAGCGGGGTTTATTATTTATTTAAACAGTAAATATACTTTATGTAAGACATTTTGAATAAATGTTTATTTAATAGTAAAGTGACTTGTGCAAAGTTGTTGCTAAAAGTTTAATTAGTAGACACAGAATTAATTACAGGGATATTAATTACAAATTTTCTTGGATAAAGCTATTCACTTGATTAAAATGAGCTTCTTAGCTTCTGTTGTCTATCAATTTAAGACTAAACAAATCCATTTAAATTAAACAAGAACCTAGGTTCAAATCCCAACTTAAAGAACAGCTGTATGGCCTTAAGAGTTAGTAAATTCAAATCACAAACACAAATTAATTATTAAGATACGAAAACATTTTAAATATCGTAATACACAGTCAACTAAAATAATAAGTTATTTTTATTAAGAATAATAATTAACTTACTTATTAAGGAAAAGCTGAATTTTCTTTCGTCTTTCCATCACTTTAATTACATATTACAAATAAGTAAACATAATTTCAGTTAATATCTCGTGATGAAGGCAATACGTATTTGTATAATTACGCAATTTTGTTGCATTCCTTAACCAAGTCGCAGCTCATTTAGATAATTGCCCAGACTGCAGCTTGTGACACCATAATTCCGAGTTCAAATGCTTTCAAATGCAAATACTATATAAACAAATGCAAAGGCCGGGTGTATTAATTAATGTTATTATCAAAAAGTCGCGCACTGTTCGCTCAAATATTGCATTTAGTATAGTTAGTTAGGTATATAATTATAAAAGTCTAGACTTTATTTTAAATTAAATTATTCTTTGAATTTAGCTAAGCAAATTAGATAGGCTGTTTTATTAGATTTAAGCATTTATATAATTATTTATATGGAGTAGCTAAAAAAGGTTTCAAACCCAACGACCTTTTACTAAAATATTCTCTTAACTGGAATTAATTTAAAGTTTTAATTAGTTTGCTAACGAAAAATGTTATATACAAATTTAATTTATAGATCAAATGATTGTAAAAATCATGACATAATCGAACATTTTCTAATATGTTTTATATATATATGGAATCTTGAGTTTGCCATAAAAGCTAATCTTAAGTGTGGAATATATTTTGATAAAGTTCTTGGTAATACTTTGCCATTGTTTCAAATTTTTTAGCTTTTTTTTAACCAAAAGTTAAAAGGTTAATAACAATAATTAAAATTTAGTTACTTCAGTTCTTTAGTTGGGGTATAAATAAAATTTAATGGGTTTTTTAATGTTTGTTTTGATCTTTCTTAGCGAGACCAATAAAATTTTGGTCGAGTCTTGAAAATTAAGTTAACTTTGAATAGATTGGTGTTTATAAAAAAATAGAAAAATATATATATTGTTTATATATACATAAGTTCATCTGAGGGCTTAGTTTACTTAGTTTTTCAAGCTAATCAAAAGTATACTCATATATCATCATATATAACTATTCTTAGTTACAGGGTATATAAACTTACTTTACACTTGTCGCATTTTCTCACACTTTTCCCTCCATCAGCACCCAAAAGTAATTTCCCTTTTTAACCATTTTGTTTATAAAACCTGGCCAGACGATGAGTTGACCCTCTTTTTGTGGCTAAATAAAACATTTGGCTTGTACTTTGAGAACGATCGTAAAAGGCGGCAAGGAATAAAAAGAATTGACCAATTGCCGTCATAGCGAATCTTTACTGTATGCGTTATCTAAATGAGGCGGGGCTCGTTTACGATGGTCATTGCCACCGCTAATTTGTTGGCCCAATTGGAATTTGCACCGGCACATGCGATCGATCAATAAGTTTTCGACTTTTACCTTTTTTTTTTGTTTTGTTTTTCGCACTATCGACAAATTTAGCGGCTAATTAAATGCTGTGTCGACTGTTGAATACCCTACCATATAAATTATTAGCAGCTGTGCATTTAAATATGCTAAGAAATTACTTATTTCAATATCTTTATATAAAGAGCTGTGTGATAAACTTAAGCATAAGTTGATTATGATTTTAGCTGTTGCTTTTGTTTAAACTAAAATAAATAAAAGTTTCTAAAAATTATGTTAAGCAAGCAGATCATAGTTTCTATATTGATAAATAATAATAAAAATACATTTTTTATGTCTTCATAAAATCACCTGAAAAGTCTAAAAAAGAAACTCACAATTTGCTTTTATTTGTTTAACTAAATAAAATTTATTTATTTATATCTTGATAATTATAAATAATTCTCATTTTGCGTTAACAGTTTGTGTCGAAAGACTGCGCCCCAAAGCAAAGCAGCAACAAACGAATTGTTGTTGTTGTTGTGTGTGTGAAGACTCTCTCCAACAGGTGTGTATGTGTGTGTATGAGTGTGTGTGTTTTCATATGTACATAAACCATTGTTGCTCTTTTCCTTTCTTTTTTTTTATTTTGCTGGGGCAGCAAACAATTACAATAACTTTAACGGAATTAATTGTTTATTGTTGTTTCGAAATTATATTTCTTGTACTTGAACATTTTTAACATTTTTTGCATTTCGAATATTATAGTTATTACTTATTGTTGTTTTATCGCCTTAACTAAACAGCATAAGAAACTATAGCTAAAATGTACATAAATCAAATCGACAGACATACATATACATTTATGTATATATATATAGGCAGATTATAATCAAAGAGAATAGGATAACATTTTGACTTGATTTCTTGTTGTTGTTTGCAGAGCAAACCCGCCCAAATTTAAGAAAATACACTGAGAGTTTCAAGGGGGGTTTTTAACTACTGCCTGAGTATACGTTACAATATATATATCTTAAAGATACATATATATTTCTCTGTGTGTGTGTTTACTAAAAGGAATGCACACAAAAACACCCTATAAATTTTTATCCCTTCAACCCAAAAACACAAATACCATTCCAAATTATTTTTGCTTTTTAGTTGAGTTTAGCTTAATTCGCATATTACAGTTAACATCAGCATTATTATCAGTTGACGATAATTCTATACAATCATCCGTTTTATCTATATACTATATATGTTTACAGTTAGCACCCCCCCTTGGTTACCCCTCCAACTACCCCCATAGAGCTGTGAAAATATACAGAAAGGACCTTGAACAAAACACAAAAAAAAAAACAAAAAAGAAATACCGTTGCACATTATCCTTCTAAATAGACTTTTTAATTTCATATTTTTTTTTTGTAGTTTTTTTCTTTTTATCGATTTTTTATCTATTTGGTTTTAGAGCCCGCCCGCAAAGATATATTTATATATATATGTAGTTGTAGTTGTAGTTGTAAGAAATATTTAAACACATTCCGAGTTTATACATAAAACGAGGTTGGCTACCGTTCAAACGGACCCAATATCACTTTGGTATCTGGCGGTCAAATAGTTGGCCGCCTCTGTCATTTGTTCCAGGCACTGGTAAAGACCATTCAAATGTCTTTTGCAACGTTGCGCCAGCTCCGTCGCCTTGTCGCTGGACTTTTGGCACGAAGCATCGACAATGTCGCTGCCGTCGGTGCTCTGCGCATTGTCGCTCTTGTTGCCATCGGATTCCAGGCCTGAATCCATTTCGTTGGAGATATCCGACTCGGCATCGCTCAGATTGCTAACCGATGTGGTTGACAACATGGACGCTGTCGAGGTGCGTCTAACGTGTCCTTTGACGATGGAGGTGGGATTTGAGTTGCCACTGCTACGACTGTTGTTGTTGTTGTTGCTGTTGTTGTTGTTGTTGTTTGTGTTGCACTCAGTCTTTGTGTCGGCTTGGCTTAGCTGCAGCTGCTCATCCTCATCCTGATTGGTTGTCCACAGCAAGTCCTGCTTGAGCGCATTGAGCATTGTATAGAGATTGAACAGCTCGGAGGCACTCAGGAATTCATGGACATTCTTTGAATGTGCCGCTCCACGTTTACCATGTGCGCTGGAACTCTTTGTCAGCTGATTGGCGGTCGTATCCTTGCCGGACGCAGGAATTATATCAGTGCTGTCGCCGATCTGCCAAAAGGACCAAAAGAAAAAAGACCAAACCAAAACCAGTTAACATAAGCTTATGATTTAAGGAAGTCTGTTTTTTGTTTTTTTTTTTGTGTGTTTGTTAAACCCACCTGCCTGTCCATGAGCCTGCATGGCACCAATATAGTATCGTCCATGATATTGACAGTCTTCACAAACTTCTCCATAACATTGACAATGCTGTCTTTGGAGAATTGCTGCTCATCGTGACGCGCAATGCGACGCAGGCAGTTCCTGGGGAAAATAAAGAAAAGAAGCTCAGTTAAAGAATATTTGTATGTACATATATATATATATATATATATATATAAACAAAAACCCGCTTGGAGACAATAGACCCACCGAGAAATACCCGTAAACAAAACGTGTCGTCGTTAAGTCTGCCACTTGTTCTTTTAACATTTCCGACATCATCTTCATGATAAATACGAATTGATTTCCAAACTATGCAAATCAGCCACGAGTCAAAAAGGTTTTTTCGTCGCCAAATTCAATTTGTATAAAAATAGAAGACAGCAAACAACAACAACAAAAAACCTGTACTCTATTGAGCCGCTGATTTCTATTTCTGAATAGCAAGTGTCTTAGTGTGTGTGTGTGTTTTAGCCAACCCCACCGCCTGTTTGTCTGTGCCTGGCTTACGCGTTGCGGGTCAAGAGCTTTTTGAGCCACGTGTCTGAGAAAGTTACACAAGCGCCCCATTAGCTTAAAGTACACAACGTAAGCTCCCCCCCCACCATCTCCATTAACCCTAGTCTGTCTAGTCGCCATTAAGTCTCCACAGCATGTTGATAACTCTCTTCCCCTCCCTCTCCCTTCCTCACCCACTTTTGATAAGTGCAGTCGGCGGCGGCGTCTGGCCAAACCGGACAACTTCAACTTTTGTTGATTACAGCGTCTGGCGGTCGCCGCGTGATCGTAGATCGCGGTCGTAGTGGGCGGGGGATGGGGCTGATAAATTTAGTGCGCACATTCTTGAGCATACAAAATACAACCCCCAACCACGTCTAGACTATTGATAGCCACCACAGCTAACAGCTTGTAAGAAAACGAGACACGCGAGCGCCGCGTGCTCGGCGTCAGTTTTGGATAGACGGATTGTGAGACGGACGGACGGACGGACGGACAGATCCGAATCCGATTGCTGCCAGAACAGACGACGTCGTGTTTCGTTTGTGTCAAGGTTTTTTTCCACTTGGCCATCGTTGAATGTACCTCTGTAGAAAGTTTCACACCGCACAATGACTAATTGAGCTAATTGAATATTGGCATTTAAATAAGCGTATCCCATCAGCGTTAACCTTGTTAGACCACAAAAATACCCTATAAATAGTTCGTCTCAAATTACTCAACAGATAAGCAAAAAGGGCTGATATAAAAAAATTTATTCCGACTTTGTACAAAACTATTATTAATCAAATTCTGTTTAAACAATAGCGATAGAAAACTTGTTTTTATCTTTAATATTAGTCACATTTTAGTTGGGTTAAAAAAGCTTTTCAAATCATTTGCTTACATATGAAAACTATGGACTAAGTGAACTTTAACCCGAATGACTTTTAATTTTTGGTGTTTAAAATTATATAAAAAGAACAAGCAACAATTTGTTTTTAAAAAATTAAATAATCAAACTTTCTTTTATTTAACAGTCGTTGGCATGACTTTGCTAAAATTAAAATTTTAATTACGTTTTTTTAAAGCAACGCTTTTAAGTTGTTTTTTAGCTTAACCTATAAACCTAAAGCTTAAGCAGGCAGCTTCATTTGCCGAATAGCTTAATTAAACTTATTTACACGAAACTTTAAAAATGAGTTTTAAGCTGAACGCATAAAGCAACCAAGTTTCTAACGGCGAAATTTATTCAAGTGTTTACAAAAAGTAAGTAAGCCACTGTAAAAAAAAGAGCTAAACCCTAATGTTTTTTAGCCTATGATTTAATTAATTAGTCATGCAGTCCGTCACTCAACTACTCAGCTCAAATAGTAAATAGTTGTTAGATTAAGCGCGAGTTAAACTATTACAGGGTATCAAATACGTTTGTACGCAAAACCGTAAAACACGCAGTTATCTTATCAATAAGTGGCGTCCGGTCGTGTCGCCTCATTCATATATAATTAACTAGAAAATGAATGAAGCTGCTTCTATTTACATTAATTGAAAGAAAAAAAAGTCAGGCGTTGTCCGATTTTTGCAAATGTCGCCGCAATGCGAAAAAACATCAGGCGATAGTCGCGGCAAATTGGCCACACGCCAGCATAAAAAGCTCGCTTACAGCAGGGGGAGTGGGGGCGGGGTCCGGCTACGTTATTGACCTTTTATGTGGCTGGCCCCCGTAGGTAATTGTGAATTGTACAACAAGTGCAGCTCCCTATTGTGCCGGCAACAGCAAAAGAAGAAGCAGCTGAGGCCGCAGCTGCGGCGGCATCGTCATCGGCATCGCTCGAAACACGCCATCTGAAACGACCAATTGCAGCGCAGCACGGCAAAGCCTTATTATCTCGCCGTATATCTAGCGGCGAGGTAAAATGTCTGTTATTGTCTCTATTCTCGATTTGCCGCTTGTCGCTGTGGCCTATTAAGGCGCCAAAAACAAAGCTTAGCCGCTGGCCAACACACACACACACACACACACACACCTGGCGACACCTGCCCGCTGTGAAGTGGGCCAAGCCAGGCACGCGACACGCGTCCAGTGTTTTTTCGCCGCGGACATGCGCAGCAGCAGCGCCGCATACAACACAGAAATCAGCCGATTTTGTAGCACTTGGGCCCAACAGCGGGCGCGGCGCGGCGTCTGTGTTTGTGTTTTGTGGCAAGAGAGCACGCTTTAAGTTCTCTCTTTGGCTGCTGGGCGCTCTTTACACTTTGTTTGAGAGCGAGATAGAGAGAAAGAGTGAGTGAGGGAGGCAGCGCTGTGAGCTGCAACTGTACGATTGTTAGATAAAAGAGACGCTAGTCATGCTGCCAGCCGTATGTTGTCGGTGTTTCGTTTTTGTTGATGTTTTGTCGTTTTGTCAGCAATATTTGCAATGTTGGGCAACACATTTTTTTATATTGTTGTGTTTTGTTTTGTTTTGGAGGCGAATTGACCAATATTTGTTTAATGTTGTTTTGCAGTGTGGCTGCCCCTGTTTGGCCTCGGCTGACCTCCAATGTTAATCGATAAATAAGCAAATCGATATTAATTACATTTCATTAGTTAAACATGCGACATTTGGCCGCACACAATACGAACTCTATCGAAAATGTCATGACTATGCCGACGCGGCTTTATCAAGGCGAAATCGCCACCCACCCACCCATACCAAGTAATACAAAGTCACAGTAACACACAAACGTCATCAACATATTAATTAATGTTTGCATGTACTTATGTATGTATTGTGTGTATTTATAAATGCCTACGTCAATCAGTCAAGTTTAAGAGTGCGATTGTGAATCACAACAATTCTGATTGTTTTCGGTTTTTCTTTTTTACTATTTTGTAGTTGGTTTTTTGTGTCGTGTGGCTCATAATTTGTCTTTTCGCATTCGGGGATGAGTAATAGGTATTATCGATAAGTGACATGCAAGCGCCAAAAAAGCTGATTAGAGCTAGGGCGATAAAATACATATGCCCGCCCAGGCGGTGGAAAGTGGAATTGGAATTGGACAGAGGTATGCGATTATATTAGTTTAAACAAACACCGACATACACGAGCCCAGGTTGGAAACACGTATACGCACACACATATATTAAGGTATAGGTGTATATGTTTGTATATATTATGTACAGCTATAGCACGATTGTGTCATATTAGGCAGCGTTGCCTTTGCTTTTTTTTTCTTTCGTGTTTGAATGGCCGTCCGCATCGTACGATAAAATTTTTGTATCTTGTGTTTTTTTTTTTTGTCGAAACGAAAGAGAAAATGCCGTGTGGCCAAGGGGTGCGGTGCTTGCTCGCGTACGAACAGAGAGAGGCAGAGTGAGAGCGGACAAGCGTGCAAAATGATGTGAGCGAAATTGTGTGCTCCCCAGCCTCACACCCCGCACTTCAGCAGCGCCCCCTGCCGGATACCTTCTTCAATTTAGCAACTGCTTTAAATTGAATTTAAACACATTTTAATTTTTCAACTAGAAACTCGCGCTTGCCCAGCCCAAAACTGGACACACATACACTAACATTTCTATATGTGTGTGGATACCCTACATCATCCGCTTTGCACAGATCTGGGCACTTACCGACTAGTCTCCAGCTTGGTGAGATCTGTGTATCCGCTCATTTTGCTGTATTTTAGTGTCTGTGGGTTTGCTCTTGCGATTTATTTAGCGTGGGTTGCGTTTATTACCAAAAGCGGTTGGCGATCGTTTTTGGCGTTTGTTTAAACAATTTTTTATAAATGCTGACACCGCAGGTTGATTGATACAAGAAATTTTCTTTCGCTTTGTTTAACACATACACGCGCACTTTCACTGTGTCTGCCTCTTTGCGTATGTGTGTGTTGTGTGTGCGTGTGCGTGCGGGCCTTCAGCTGATTTTTCTTGTTGTATTTGTTTTCGAATTCTTTTGCGTGACGACAAAATTGACCGACTGTTTGTTTGTTGCTATTACGAAACTGCAGACTTTTATTACAGTTTGTTAGTAAGTTAGTTAATCGCTGATGTTAGCTGCCGGACACGTTTGCTTTTTGTTGAACTCGAATGCGATTTGCGTTGGTTTTCGAAATGTCGCTGCCGTTTTATGCCAAAAACAGAATGCTCAAGCATACACGGTGTTTAGAAATGACTCTGACTGTTTTTTAAAGGCTGCTGCTCAAATCTATTAATTGCTTTATTTATATGCATATGTGTATATATATATCAGAAATTCTAAACAGTTTTGCTCGCGCACCGCCTGCTGCAACCACGACGAACAACCGCTACGAACGAGTTACGATTTCAAAATGAATTGAGCGGCGAACAGTGTGACCTCAATCGTTGGGCGCAAAAATATGAAATGAAAACCGATACCGTATCGAGTAACTTGTGCGATGCTAAAAGCATTCGTGCTGGCAAATTTGCCCGTATATCGATATGTGTATCGAGCTATCGTTTTTGTGCTAAATAAACAAAAAGCCCAATTGTTTAAATTAATTTCGCCAATTGGTTCTTGCATGTGGTATATCAGATGTTATTTTTGTGCCTCACCTGACTTCCAGTCAAGTTCAAAACCATTTGACATTTACACAATGCAATGAAATACTCGCCCGGCACAGCTGTTGCCCTTTTTAAAAAAGCTCCCAGTTGGTTAATTAAAAACACCAATTAGGTTTCCACGTTTGTACAAAATCATTTCGGCCAAACTTAAATGACGATTTATTTCTTTTGAAAAACAATTACTAATCATTAATGCCTTGTCTAGCGAGGCGTCGACTTAATGACTCGCGGTGGCAGCAGCCTTAGCAGCGATCTCATCCTCCTTAGCGTGCAGGGCAATAAGCTCCTGCTTCTTGGTGGCGATGCGCTCCTCGCGGCGCTTACGCGCCTCACGCACCTTCTGGCGCCTGGCCTCGGCCTGGTCGGCGAGCATCTTGCTGCGCTGCTTCTCGGCCTTCTTCTTGTGAATGTACTCCATGAGCACGCGCTTGTTCTTGAACACGTTACCCTTGCACTTCATGTACAGATCGTGGTACAGATGGCGATCAATCTTCTTGCTGTCGCGGTACTTCTTCAGCAGACGACGCAGCACACGCTGGCGCTGCATCCACAGCAGCTTGGTGGGCATGCGAGCGTTCGCTGTACCCTTGCGCTTACCAAAACCACAGTGGCGACCCTTACGGCGCGCCTCGGTGTTCTTGCGCACACGGTAGCGGGAGTGCACCACGACGGGCTTCTTGATGATCAGACCATCCTTGATCAGCTTGCGAATGTTCTGACCTGCAAGGGGCGAGGAAGGTATTCAATCATTAGCAGCGTGCACTTTGCTTTAGCATGCAACAACAAAATTTACTTACGCGAATTTGTGTTGGCGATTTCGTTGATTTCATTAGGATCCAACCAAACCTTCTTCTTGCCGCAACGCAGTACGGAGGCTGCGAGCCTCTTTTGGAGCTTTAGAGAACTGCAAGAACAACATTTACCGCATTAGTAAAAACAGCGTGCCATTCGCTTATGTATGTACATATGTATGCGTGTGTGCCCACATTCAGGTTATTTCACAATTTTTGCGGCTTAAATGAATTGCACCCATTTTGTGCAGCATTCAGTGCACTATCCACACACTGATGAGTATTTTTCGAACATTTAAGCACAACAAATACGCACAAAACACACGAATTTAGAAAAATCTACTATACCTCATGCTGTCGACCCTTGCTCGTCGTGGCTGGGAAAGAAAGAAAAATTTGACAGACGGAAGTGACTGCCATTTTCGAGCTGGTGCGTTGACAAAATACTCACTGCTACAACACTGTATGACCGTGCATAGTTCACAATGGCCACAACAGAATGTTAGCAGCACTTGCATAATATACGGTAGTTGCGCATCAATATGTTATTTTGCAGCCCTAGTTCAACAGCTGATTAAAACAGACAATAAGAAACCATTAAATAAAAAAGACTTGCAATTGTTATTCAAAAATATAGTTAAGATGCAGCACACTGTAAGGCGCTGCCTAACCATGGCGACAACGAACGCCACAAGAATGCGCTGCTTTGCGACGCTTCCACATGCGCCCGAACAGAACAACAATCAGACCAGCCGGAATCAATTGCCGCGTCTCATGGACTTCCCGGAGATCATTTGGCCGTCGGCGCTAAACACAATCAAAAACTGGATAACGGTACAGTTCATTATACGTCCCTATTTCGATAGCGAGTTTCAAATCAAAGATTTCATATTTGGCGCCAAGCAGGCGCTTCAGGTGAGTTTCCTATACAGAAAGCCAATTACAAAAACAATTAAAATCAATTGAAATCTAACAGGTGGTTTCGTCCAGACTGGTGGGTGGTGATCTGAACCAGCTGCAGGATCTAGTCTCGACCGACGCGATTGCCGAGCTAAAGCCCGTCATCCAGAAACTCTCGATGACACAGCGCCGGCAGCTGGAGATTAAGGAGAGCGACATCTATTTGTCGTTTCCATATCAGATCGGCATCATGTTCGACGATGCCAACGACAAGTTGCAAAAGCGCTGGGTCGAGATCACAATGGTGTTTCATGTGATGCGTGGATTGTCCGAGATGCGCGAGCGCGGCGAGGAGATACCCTGGAATATGGGGTGAGTAACCTACAATTGAGTAGTATTCCCCTTACTTAAATGTAAACCTGTCCTTAATTATATACATTTTAGCACCATGCCCGAGTACCAGGACAAGGTTTTTATTTGTAATTATCGTTTCAAAAAGGAATTTACCGCCGGTCAGCAGTCCGACTGGATGATCAACGTTGCCAATCACTTTAGGGCCATTGATCTGATCAACGAATCGAAATAGCGCAATAACAAGAACAATAACTTGCTTTGGCCCCGTCCGTCGCGCGCCATGTTTCACTGTAGTCCATTAAACATTTGATAGATAGTCCCTGCAAATTGCCTCGTTTTCATTTTCGGATACACGTTTTGAAATAAAATTTACATAGAAACTGTGTTTGGGTATGACAACAAAAAAAACAAACAAAAAACAAACAAAAAATACCAAAAATGAGAACAAACAATGAACAATAATTTCAATTTAATTATTTTTTATTATGTAGTTTAAATAACGAGTATGTTGCCAACTTGTTTAGCGTTCGTTGCGTTGCATTTATTAATTATTGCTGATGATTGCTGGTGCTTAACTTTTAACTTGCTTCTCGTACTTGGACCTGTAGATGCCCTTCGAATCGTACTTGTCCAGGAGCAGCTTCCACTCGCCGGGCTTATTGTTGCGCAGGAAGTTGATCACCTTGTTCGAATTGCGACGCTGCACCTCGGTGCACTTGGAGCACTCCGACTCCAATGCGTCGGGCAGCAGACGCTTCAGTTCACGGCCCTCGGGCGAGCACGAACCCTTGTCCATCAGACACTTGATATAATTGTTCAGAATGCGACTGTTGCCCAGCACATCGTCCACATTGACATTGTCGAACTTGTTGGTGTACTTTTGGTCCGGGGCAGCCGCCGCCAGTCCGGCAAATACGCACACAATCAATACGGCCAGCGATGCTTTCATCTTGCTGTAAACAGAGACAAACAAAAAAACCCCCCGAGTTGTGAGTAATTGCAAAACAAATACTAAATTTTGTCTCACAAATCTTGGCAACGGCTAAAGTGAAATATGTGCCAGACATAAAATAACTGATTTTGACGGAAACGTTTAACGCAGGCGTCGTTTTGTCTGTGGCCTGACTTGGTAACGGGCTTTGATTCTCGGCCCTGTTCGGCTCTCTATTGTTTGGTTCACCTCATTTTCTGGGCTAAGCTCAATTCATGCATTATTAATGTGTGTCTTGGCATATATGGCATATGCATACTAATTAATGTTTAAGTTTTGAGGTTTTAATTTAACAAAAGATTTCACAATTTGTGTGCGCTTTTTAGACCACGTCACTTTAGCCGGGGCTAAGCTCTATTTAAATTTGCTTTATTGTTATTATTTCTTTTTTTTGTGTCTCCCTCGTGCAAGTCAAGTCAAGTTTTGTACCGTTGTTTTTGGGGACACGCAAGTGTTGCCAATTTGTTTACGCAATACACAAGTATCGATATCGAATGTGACAGCTGCAAGCTAAGCGCAGGCGCAAGCGCAGCTTCACATATTGTATCAACGAGCCTGCGTCTGCGCGCGCTCTCTGCCTCCCTCTCTCTCTCTCGCTCACGCTCTTCTAGCTCAGCTATGCAAACTTTTTAGTGTTGTTCACTCACTCACCTGTTTTGTTGTTGAACTGCTGCTTGTGTATTTTGTCTCTGGGTTGTGATGCGTACGACAGCACAGCTTTGATTGCCAAGCTGTTAGCCTGTTTAACCGACTTTTATACTAAGGAGCTTTGCCCGCTGGCGAAGCTTTCGCATGCTTGACGGCCAAACTGGGGGGCTGCCTGGGCTGCCGCCCCCCGAGTCAAAGGTCTCTCGCCGCGTTGCAGCCGCAGTCAAAAGCTGGCCAAAATGTGAACCGGATTTTTAGTTTTCACCCGAATTTCGGGCCAGCCAGTCGCCAATGCTGCGTGTACTTAGGATGAACGCAAGCTTTTTTATCATTTTTTTTTCATTTTGCTTTTTACATTTTATTTATTTATTTATTTTATTTGTTTTTTTTTTGTTTTTTTTTTCTGGATTGGTGGTTTTAAATGTAAATGTGGCCTCACCTCGTTTAGAGGTCCCCTACCCTGCTGTTTGTTTAGGTTGTTAGCTGGGCTTTAAGCACGTCTAAGCCAAATTCATAGGAAAAACGTTTGACGCACTTACGTGAAAAATTTAAATCTCAGCTGGCTTGTTTTTTGTTGTTGTTGATATTTTTTTTTTTTATTTTTTTGTTAACGATCATGTTGTAATCACTTTTATGCATTTCCCCCTTTTAATTGAATATTATCTCTATATCTTTAAAGTCTGTCTCTTGTGCATTAAACATACAACAACAACAACAACAACGACAAAAAAGACACTCTAGGCCCAACCAGATTTCGAAAGCTCTTTTTGAACTGGTCTCGATTTTTGTCGCTTTTATCCAACTGGGATTTTTTAGTTCCCCCCTTTCGGCGATGTCGCGCTTTTTATTCATGCTGCATCACAGATTATATTATATATATATATATCTTATTTCTTTTTTTTCCACTATCTTATGCCAGCTCTTATTTGTATGTATGTAAAATCAGCGCTGATAATTGCTGCTGTATTTCTTCGTACATTATTTTTATACTTGTCCACAAATTATGAACCATTATAGCTTTTGTTTTTATTATTTACTTTAATGGCTAAACTGACGCTTTGAGCTACGAGAACAGTCTACTTAACTGCAGTTCAATGGGTCAGTTCTACTTAAAGCCAACTTTGTAGTTCGCTCGCTGGGCTCTAATGAAAGCCCATAAATCAACTGTGATATAACTTTTATGTTAATTAGTATGTAATTATGCAAAGCTTCCAGCTGATTTATCATATCATCATCGTCATCATAAACTTAACAAGCTGTTACTTTTCTCATTTCGTGTTTTCGTGTGGACGCGTGTTACAAAATGTCAGCCAGGTTAAAACCAAAACAACAACAAATTGGGACACATTTTTTGCCTGCAGCTGCGTACCTCCAAAAAAAAGGTAATTGTTATATCTGCGGAAACTGGTAATTTCTGGAAAATTTAAGTGTTAATTATGGGCCTCAAATATGTGACACTGATTGGTTATCTTAATTTTTAAAAAAAAACCCACCCAGTTAAAGTTTGCATAAATCTTATGTTGAAAGATTTGTGCAGCATAATTTCAAAAAAATTTAAATAAATTATTTCTTTACATTTTTAAAAAGTATAAAAAAAAAAATCAAAAAAGTTCTTTCAATTTTTAATAAAGTTGGAAAGAAAATCTTTGTTAATTAAGATCGTTTTAAATTTGTTTTCGTTCAATCTTTACTAACTTTTGCTTAATCAGCTTTGTTCAGCTTTAAATATAGTTCTCAACTATATAATTAGGTATTGTTTTTAATTGCAGTTTCTGCGGAAATGTTTGTAAAGTTTTCTTGTGAACACTTAAAAGTACATGCATATATATAGTATATAGTATATAGTATATAAAGGTAGTTAGTATCACAAGTTGGCCAATTGCCACATGGGTGTTACAACGTGCGCATTTTGGCTTATGCAAATGGAAAGTACGAGGGAAGCGCAAACAGACGATGACACAGACCAAACAAAGAAGGAGGAGAATGAGGAGGAGAGTAGAGGAGAGGGTGGAGGGAGGGCGGAAAGGGTTGCTTGCCTTGAAGGCAGCCAGTGGCAGTGGCAGCATGTGCAAAAGTTCAGGTTCAGGAAGGCAAACAAAAAAAAAAAGCACAAGCCAAAGTAAATAAACAAAAACCTGACGCAGCAAAATAATAATAATAAAAATTAAATAAAAAAAAGATTCAATAAATCTGGCGACAGATCTTTTGAGTAAGCTACGTGCGCAGGTTTTCATTGCCAAATGCACAACTATGTATATGTGTATACGTGTGTGTGTGAGTGTGTGTGTGTGTGTAGCTTACTATCTGTAATTGTGGCAAAGCCTAGGAATCAAATATAAAAAGTGCCGCGACCTCAAGCCTCAAGCAAAGCCCTGAGATTGTCTGTCGAAGACAAACACAGTGTGACAGATAAGGTGAAATGAGAGGCAAATTTGATGTGCAACCAACAAATGTAATTACGTATATTAATATTATCATTATTATTATTATTATCGACAAAACTACGCTTTAAACTAAAATCCCTACATAGCTAAATAATGCAAACGTATCTATAAGATACAATTTGTGGCGTCTATTTGACGTTCTGCTCGATTGTCAGCTGCGGAAAATGTTGCGGCTTTGGATTGAGCACCGTTTCCAATTGGACATCGGGCGTGCCGAACAGCCTGCGATATAGCTGACTATAGCTGGAGCAGTTGCTGCCGCGTCGCACGAGGCTGAGCAGAGACCATGTGGCAAGTAGGAGCTGCAACGTCATCAGGACGGGCTGCAACCGGGGCGCCCAAACAATACTAATGCGCATGATGGACAGCACAAAGTCGGGCAGATGATCCAGATCCTTTAAAGCAAAAACACATATCAGTTAGTAAGAGATCTACTCTCTTAATCTCTTCTTCTTTACTTACAAACTCATACCAGAAAACTGGCAATATTTTGTGGCTCAGCAGGGGCAATTGATTGGTGAAGCCGCTGAGATCGGGCAGCGGCGTATTGGACTGAAAGCGATACTTCTCGTTGATGGGTATGCCCGTGACGGGCTCCAGCAGCAGGAACGGCTCATGCTGCTCGGCATTCGGTTCCAGACCCTCGAAGTGATCGCGCCAATTGTAATCGCTGCCATAAAAGTGTGGCATGGAAAAGGCCGAGGGAGCATCATCTGTGAAGGGGCAGGGATGGGTTGTGTTAGTTAGTCTGGCGAGGATTGGCCTGCTCCACTCACTTATCACACACTTGGACACATCGAACATGCCGCGCGGCAGCTTCACTCCATACGTGTTGTCCATGCAGGCGGGCGGCGTTGCGTTCGCCTCCAGCAGCGTATAACGGTAGGCGTTTAGGCCATCGTGCACCTGATCCCGCTGATAGTGCAACGGTAAAACGCGGCACGACTCCGCGGCCAAGATGCTGAGCGGCGTGTCCCTTTGCACAAGTGGCGAATAAAGCGAATTGTCAAAGGTCCCTGTCACGTTCAAAGGACAACTCTCGTCCTGCTGCCCGAATCTGTTCAGGCGCTCGGCAATCAGCTCCTCGTCGTTCATGCGCTGGATGCGAAAGAAGTTCTCCACGCCGTGCTGGGTGCCAATGTTAACGGTATATTTCTCTTCTTTCTCCTTCAGAGCCTGTTAATATAAAATTTGGATCTCTCTTTCTCTCTCTCTCTCTCTCTCTCTCTCTCTCTCTTCCACTGTTTACTTACATTGTAGAGCGTGCCACAATTGGTGGACAGCGGCATCCATTTGCTGAACAGCTTCAGCATCGGACGCGTAAACTCCCAGAGGAAATAATAGATGCTGCCGGTGACGAAGGCACCTTCGCCAATGGTCAACGCATTGAAACTGATGATGGTAAAGCGATTTTTGGGCAGCTTGGCGGCGGCGCCGGTGAGGACCGTGTTGAACTGAACAATCGTTTGGTTGAGTATGTCCGGGGAGACGCTCTCCTCGGGCACGAACTCGACGTGGCGATAGCGATGCTTGCGATATGTGATGCTATCCTGGGTCCTGTTCAGCACCTCATTGTAGCCCACAATCTTGTACACAATCGGGCCGATCTGCTGCAGCTTGATCTTCGTGTCCCGTCCGCTGAGAAACTCCGCCGAATTGGTCACATTGAACAGATAGCTCTTGAGCTTGCCAAACGGCGAGTTCACCCAGCTGTCCATGGTGGGCATCTGTTTGCGGAACTTGACATGCTCCCGGGCCAGCGTATATTGGTAGTTGGTGCCGCACGAGATCCAAAACAGATAGAAGTTGCCGACGCAGCACAAGCCAAGCGCCGCAATCTTTAGCCAAAAACAATACTTGGCCATAATGCACGGGAGGGAGGATCGGGTCGAGGATCGGGTCGAGGATCGATTTGAACACTTGTTGCTCGTTGTGCGTCCGCGCTGGCGAGATCACGCGATCCGTTTGATTCCAATACAACTAATCGCTTTAGAAACTGCATGATTTTAAATCTAAAAAAAAAAATGATTTGTTTTTTTTTTCGTGTTACTTTTTTGTGCTTTACACAGAGACTTATCGCAAGGTTCCTTCCTCCTAGGCTTTTACTCGACGTAGCTGAAAATGTGATTAAAAATAAAACCAGCCAGTAAAAGTAAAAGATTTGCGCTTAAACTAGGCGAACAGATACCCTAGAGGAAGTGGGGAATGTGACTATTTAATTGAATAATATGAGATTTATAAAAATACTTTTTTTTTTATATTTGCTATTTAATTTAGATTGCTTTCTCAGATCGTACCCCAACTTGAATAGATGAATCCTGGGCAACTTCTTGTGTTTTCGTTTAAAAACTTTATAAATATTTAAGTATATATTCTATATAATTAACTCTTTAATCTGATATATTAAGGGTCTATGATTTTTCTTATGGCATATTATTAACTCTTTTTTTAGCTAACTAACATATATACTTACATTTTATATATTTTCAATACTTAAGGATCTTTGATTTGAATACCCTAAGATAAACAAATATACCCTATAATTGCAAAAGTTTCGTTAGTAACTTCTTAAGCTATTCAAGTTTCAACAGCTGTTTTCAAAAAACTTGTGTTCTTATCGGGTTTAGTCATAAAAACAGAAATTATCAAAATGAATATACTTGGCATTATATATATATATAAATTTATATTTATAATGGATTGTTATATCTCAGTTTGATAGATATGTTATGTTTTAAGGTTGGGTATTTTCTTATTTATTTATTTTTTTTATTTTCTTATTTATTTATTAATTTATTTATTTATTTATTTATTTATTTATTCATTCATTTATTTATTTATTTAATTTATTTATTTATTTATTTATTTATTTATTTATTTATTTATTTATTTATTTATTTATTTATTTATTTATTTATTTATTTATTTATTTA